>PVIR01007256.1:0-61783 GCA_004026965.1 Petromus typicus
CAGGCCTTCAGGGAATTCTACAGTCCTCCCTATTCATAAACTGGTTTCGCTGCTCACAGACCGGCTTCCTCAGGGCCTGGCACCAAGCTGGGCATGATGTCAGTGAGTGAATATAGGCACCTGGGCACGGCAGAGGTGGGAGTGCGTGTGCTGGCTCCTCAGGGATGGTAAGATCCTGTACCTTCTCTCCGATCTCCGTCTGGTCTCCGCCGGGCAGCATCTCCAGGTCAGCAAGCAGGGCGCAGGCCTCTAGAGCCTGCTGGTAGTGCTTAGGGTTCAGGGATCGGCCGAACAGCACGTTTTCCTGAAGCGTGGAGTTCTGGATCCATGCCTGCTGGGGCACATAGGCCACAGAGCCCTGGCCGAAGGAGAAGGTCACCTTAGATTTGCCCCGGGCCTGACCAAGCCTCACGCCCTTCCCAGGGTCCCCCGCCGGCTCACCTTCACCGACACGGTGCCCTCCAGCTTCTCCATCTCTCCCAGCAGTGCGCATACCAGCGAGGACTTCCCAGAGCCCACGGGCCCCACCACGGCCACCAGAGCCCCTTTTGGGACCTGGATGTTTAGACTGGGAGCAAAAGGCTCCCCTCAGAGGCAGACCCAATGCTTCTTCTGTTCCAAGTATCCCCCCCTCCCCCGAAAGAGGAAGCCCCGCCCTTTCTGTGTTCCTGGTGAGGCTGGGGAAAGATAGGGTGCTGCTGCTGATTCTATGGGTACCTGTGCAGGGTGGGGGGCAGGTCCTGTGCCCAGGTGAAGGTGCCATTGTGAATGGTGATGGCCAAGCCTGGGAGGGTCAGGTGCACAAGGTCAGGTGGCCCAGGAGTGAGGAAGGGGAGGGACAGGATCCCTGGACAAGGCAGGGGGGAGGGGGAGGGGCAGCTGCCAATCGAGAGAATGACAAAGCTGGGCGGAGCTTCTGCGGACCTGGTGAGATGGTCTTTCTCTCCACGCACTGGGGGTCCAGCTCTTCCTGACTCAGGAAATGCTGAATCCTTTTCAGAGACACACTGGTCTGCGGGAAGGTGTGGGCCAGCATGAGAGGCTGCTTCTCCCAGCCCCCACTCCGGCTACCCTTGCTTGGTCCCCAACTTCCCGGGTGAGGCAGGTCACCCCAGCCAAAGGCCCACTCACTGGTGTTGGGGCCCCTCCCATGCCTGAGTGTCCCACGGTGGGAATTAGGAGGCTGTCCCCACGTGACCCTCTTAGGCTTCCCGACTCCAGGAACTGTCACTGATCATCGCCTGCCCCTAAGCGACCTTTTTCTGACCTGACCCCCAGCCTAACTCCCTGCGGGGCTCACTTGAGTGAGGCCACTGATGAGCTGGGGCAGCATGTTGAGGGGTAACTTCAGGATGTTGAACAAGGACACCGACACAAAGGCCTTCTCCGCGTCCAGCACGTTATTCTGGTCCACGCACACGTACACCCCGAGGGTGATCAGCGTCACCTGGGGGTGTGGGAGTGGGCGTCACTGTTGGGCCTGGGCTGGCCAAGCGGGAGGTGGGGGCCCCCGCCCCGGCCGGCGCAGCTTACCAGGAAGGGGGTGCAGACGAAGATGAAGGTGGAGATGGCTTGGAGGTAGGTGCCCTTTCGCAGCACCCGGAGTTCGCCCTGCCTGATAGCCTCCACCTTCTCCAGGAAGCTGGGCTCCCAGGCATACAGCTTCAGCACCTTGATGCCTCCCAAGATCTCACTCATCAGCTTGATGCGCGAGTCCTTGAACTTCATTTGCTGGACCTGTGCAAGGAGTGGCACTACCGGTCCCTCCTCCCCCCCTCCCCAAAGCTTACACCGCCATGTCCTCCTGCGCCCCGCGGTCATCTTTGCACGCCATTCCGCGGCCTTCCTGCCAGGCCTGGGTGCCTACCCGAGAGATCCGGCCCTACTCTCGGTGCCACCGCTGCTGACCGTCCAGGCGGTGTCCTCTGCCCCTCTCGCTCTCCCCTTGGTTCCCAGTGCTACCCTCTCCGGATCCCCAGTTGGACTCCAGCTTCCTAAGGGCTGGAAGTGCTCATTCCACACTCCTTCCGCCCCAACCCGGACTTCGGGAGGGGCCTCAAATTAATGCATCCACTTGGCCCAAGGCCAGGGCGGGAGGGCCTGCCCCCTGCCCCCGCCCACCACACCTTGAGAGTCTGAGGAGGCCAAGGAGTGAGAAATAGCGACCCGAACAAATCCTTAATCACAATCGTGTTCTGTTCTCCAAGGGGAAATGAGGGCGGCAGATGTAGTTCAGCAGCACAGTTCCTGCCTGGCAAGTGCGAGGTCCCGAGTTCCATTCCCCCCAGACCAAAAATAAGAGAAGTAAGAGGGGGCTGTGTAGGGACAGTGGGTGGGGCAGGGTACCTGGTGGGCCTCTGGAGGAAGACAGCTTATGCCAAAGTGAGGAAGGAAAGGAGTTAGAGTCCCACAGAGGGGAAGAGTCCAGGGCAGAGGAGACACTACACTGTGTGTGTCGTCCAGAGGTACATAGTACTGTGGTGATGGCCCTGTGTAATTCTAGCACTTGGGAGGCTGAGGCAGGAAGATTGCAATAAGTTTGGGGTTAGCCTAAGATACATGGTGAGTTTGGAGCCAGCCTGACCTACATAGCAAGACGCTGTCTCACAAAACAAAATAAAACCCACAAATGCACAGAGGATTCAGTTCTTGGAGAGAGGAGAACGGGCCAGCTTGACCAGAACTTGGCTATACCGCAGGGATGATGGCTTGCAAGGACAGATGGAGCCCGGTGAGGGATTAGTCTTTTATTCTACATGCTGTGGGAAGCTGTAAATGTCTGCAAGTGGACTAAGTGATTGGCATCTGTGACAATCCTCACACAGCATAGTAAGAAAAGTCTCATTGGGCCTGGGTTCGAGTCCCAGCACCATTGCACTCTGACTGCAGAAACCTCCCCAGACCTTAGTCTATGAGGAGAATAGGGGGAGCTAAGGTTTGTGCAAGTGGCTTGTGGGTACCCATCCCCAGAAGCAAGGAAGTGAAGAGGCCCCCCCCAGGCACTGGGCAGGGTGCTCCAGGGAGGAGCAGCTCACCTCCGACAGCACCCACCTGGTAAGTTCGCATCTTCATGGCTATGGCGCTGTTGGATGGGATCAGCAAGACCATGAAGGCCACCCCAGCCAGAACAGAGGGACCCAGGATCTGAGGAGATGCAGGAGGTCAGTCGGATGAATGGACAGATAACTCAACCCGACAGGCAGAACCCAGCAGAGACCTCAACTATGGCGGATGGGAAGCAAAGACGGCAGTCAGCCAGACAGGACAGAAAGCCACAGTGACTGCGACGTTGGCAGGGCAGCCAGCCATCAGATAATGATGCAAGACAGCAGACCAAGAAGGCTGTCAGGACACCCTGGAAGGCCAGCGTGTACAGACAGATGGTGACAGCCTAAGCCACACCCGGGCTGTTGGAGAAAGGGTCATAGCAGGCAGGGAGGAAGGACTCAGCTGGATGCCAGCAGCCAAGACCCAGTACCTGGGAGCTCTTGTGTGTGTGACCCCAGACTGGCCTGA
This sequence comes from Petromus typicus, assembly GCA_004026965.1. Lineage (NCBI taxonomy): Eukaryota > Metazoa > Chordata > Mammalia > Rodentia > Petromuridae > Petromus > Petromus typicus. The sequence continues at coordinate 3,517 of PVIR01007256.1, forward strand.
GGCACGAGGAAGGCGGGGTGGGGGAGAGAGCAAGGCCAGGCTGAGGGTCACCTGCCAGAGGAAGTAGATGGCCAGGATGATCTGCAGCGGGGCTGACCACACCAGGCTGAGGAAGGGGAAGATGTCCATGAAGCGCTGCGCGTCCACCGACATGAGGTTGACTATCTCTCCAACGGTGGACTCTCGTTTGACCGAGTTGGTAATGACAAGTGCCTGCAGGGGACGGCAGAGGATGGAGCAGGTCGTGGCCCGTCCTGAGCTGACTGGCCAGCCTCTCCCCACACCTGCTCCCACTTACCTTTCTATAGATGAGGCCGATGATCCCTGTGCGCACCTTCAGGGCTGACAGGAAGACGGAGTTGTAGTATTGGTTCAAGATCAAGGTCTGCATCATGTTGGTGACAAACATCAGCCCAGCTAGCAGGAAGCCCCACCAGGAGGGGGCCTCGGGGTCGGAAATAAACCGGATCAACATGCTGCGGGGCAGGGTGGGGGGGGAGTCACATGAGGATGGGTGCTCCGGGGCGCCCCCTGCCCCAACCTGGGCCAGGGCACTGGATCTCAGGGGGCCCTTCTTTGTACCTCATGGCCCTAGCTGCCCAGCCCTCTGTCAGTCTCTCACTACCAGCCCTCTGCCTCTCACTTTTTCATTCATTTATTCATTCATTCATTCTCTTTCTTTGCAGCACTGGGGATTAAAACCAGGGCCTTTGCATGAGCTATATCCCCAGGCTTTTAAAACTATTTTTCGCTTTGAGACAGGATCTCACTAAGTTGCCCTGGCAGGACTTGACCTTTCAGTCTTCCTGCTTCATCCTCCTGGAATGCTGGGATCACCGGTGTGCACCAACATACGTGGCCACCTGTCACCTCCTTGAGCCATGTGGCAGGAAGCATGCCACACTGCTGCTGAGTAGCCCTCCCAGCTCCTTCTCCTGGGCTATGGAGGGTGCTGGAGAAATCACAGGGCTACAGGGACTCTCACCCCTCAAATCCATCTAACACCTTCCGAGCTCTCGTCTGTCTTCTTCCTGGCCTTCCTCCTCCTCCTCCTTCTATCTTCCGACCTGACCCATGCCTTGCACCTCTCGGCAGCCCCCAGCCTTTCCATTTAACCACTCCCTACACTCCATACACCTGCCCACTCCCTTTGCTCCTGCCTGGGGAGAGGGGTGTCCCTCCAGCACTTCAAGCCTGATCCTATGTCCCTCAGCTCTGGATCCCAGCTGCCTGTGCAGAAACAGGCCTGGGGTTGTCTGAGCCTCTGTGACTTCCTCTCCCCAGGCAGTCCTGGCCCTTCGCTCTCAGCCAGGCCAAGTCTCGCCATGGTGGGGTGACGGTTCTTTCCCTTGAGCACACGGAGCCAGCAGCCATCCCAGAGTCAGACCACCCCTTCTGTGGGGCTTGTCATGCTCCCCGGCAGGACCTGACTCTGCTCCCTGCGAATGTGGCCTCAAGTGGACACAGCCTGGTGCTTGTAACAAAATAAAGATGAAGTCGTTCAGAAATGGGGTCTATAAGAGGGGAGACGTGCACAGAGAAGGCCACAGAAATGGGGTCTATAAGAGGGGAGACGTGCACAGAGAAGGATGGCTGGGAGAGCCGGAGTGCCAGGAGTGCATCAGCAGACACTGGGGAGAGGCAGGGGCAGACCTTGCTTCACAGCCCTGCGCACACCTCTGGCTTCCAGAATTTGGGGACTGTACTTCTGTTGTTTCGAGCTGCCAGTGTATCAGAGTAGTCCTGCCAACCACACGGCTCTCTCTGCAATGCTTTCGGGACTTCCATCTTCTGGCTGCACTGTAGGCCGACCCTCCCCCCGACCTAGCCTGCATCCTGCATCCTTTGCAGTCACTTTCCAACTCCTGTCACCTTGTGCAGGGTCCGGCTCGCAGCCCAGCTTTCTGCACTAGGAACTTCACTCTGCCCACGTCCCGGCTGCTGTGCCCAGCTCTGGCCCGCGAGGCCATCCAGGACTCTCCTTGTAGCAGTCAGGACCCCTGGGGCTCTGCTGGTGTCCTCCTACCTCCTGCCATGGCATCTTCAGGAGAGCTGAGCCCCACACTTGGGTTATGGGTCTGCTGACGCCATCTCCAGCTAGCTTCCGCAGACACAGCCCGGATTTAGCCCACCCCTGGCCCATGCCCAGCCTCTGCCCTTCTCCTGAGCTCATCATCCAGTGAAAGGTCCAGTGTCCTCCAGGGGCTTAGGTGGAACCCAGTCCGCTCGGGCACACACCCATCTTCCTACTAGCTTCGAAGTCTCATTCCCACCCACTTGCCCATCTGACCTGCTTGGCCTGTTCCGGCCCAGTGGCCCTGCCCAGCCCTTCCCACACTGCTGGCAGTGCCATCCTTCTCAAGTGCAAACCAGAGATACCCCTCCCTGGCTTCGCTTCCTGCCCTCCCTCCTTGCCCTTTGCTCTGCAGTGAGTGAGAGCCACCTGGAGTCCTGAGTCACGCTACATTGGCCTTTGTGACCACCCAGGCTACACTTTCCCCTCCTGCACCTACCTGTGCCTCCACACCTGCTGAGGTGTGGGCTCTGCTGTCCCAGGCTGCCTGCCTGGCCCTATCCTGGGTTTTCCAGACACCCAGTGCCTCTCTTCATGTGGTGTTCTAATTGAATTCTGCTTGGTTTCTCGCACAAGACCTGAAGACCTTGTCTTACTATCTCTGCATCCCCGGCAGCAGCACTCTGACCCCTGAGGGCTTATTAAGTGTTTGCTGAATGAATGAATGAACGAATGTGCACGTGAAGGGTGGGGAGCCAGGGCTGAGCAGCCTGGCAGTTCTCCACCCCGCTCTGTCCTTGGGGAACCCCTGCTAGCGCAAGCTCTCCTATGACAAATAAAAGCTTTGTGGTGGCAGAAAGAATAGCATGGCTAGAATCTGGACCTCTGGGATCTGTCTCCTATTTGCCAGCTGTATGGCATTGGCCAAGTCTCTTCACTGTCTGTGCTGGGCGTCTGCATTGGCATTGGTAGAACGGAAGTGAGTGACGGAGAGAAGGCCTGGAAGGAACCCAGCCTGCCCCACAGTGTGCAGCCCAAACAGAAGTCAGAGGTCCACGGGGGAACCAGGTTCATGCAGGAAGCAGGGACAGGGCCGAAGTTCCCCATCTGTCGGTCCCCACCCTGGGGCAGCACCAGGGAGGAAGTAAGGCGAGACCTGAGCAGCTGTGGGTTGACGAAGCCAAGCAGGTCCTGGATCAGTTTGAAGCAGTTGCTGATGAGCAAGGTGGAGCCATAAGTGGCCGCCAGGGCCCACAGAAAGGAGGGCTCCTGGGCCCGGGGCCGGCCGCCCAGCAGCCCCTCAGCCTCACCGGAGACTTTCTTCCCAAGAGCCTCTGCTGCCTTGAGTCTGGATGAGGAGGAAAAAAAAGGGGAAGAAAGGGTATGGGGCCTGTGAGTCCTCCCCCTGACTAGGACTGCAGAGAGGGCAAGAGGACATGGGAGGGACAGACAGAGTGAGGACCCCCAGGGCTGCAGCTACAGGAGGGTTTCTGAGGACTGGCCAGACCATTGGCCTCTGGCCTTCCTGCCTTGCCCCAGGTGGCTCTAGCGAGATTCAAGGAGGACAGGGAGCCTGTCAGCCCAGTGTCCGGGCAGCAGAACGGGGAGAGGGTGGAGATGGCATGAAGGGAAAGGGGGTGCAGTAGGCAGCCAGGGAGCAAGCTGGGCGAAGGCCTTCTCTGGCTCCAAGCACCTGCTACTGAGCCCGAGTCTTAGCCAGCAGCCAGTAGGGGGCAGTGGGCCATGTCAGCTACGACTGTTCAGACCTGGCTCTGCTGGGCAGTTGGAGGGAGATAGGTCCAGGGTCTTGAACGTGAGGCCAAAGGCCCCTCAGCTGCAGAGGCCTCCAGACAGGAGGGGACAGGAGGGGGCTGGAGGGGGCTGGCCTGTGAGTCTGCCCTTGAGCTCACATAGGGACAACAACAGGAGAAGCGGGACCTCTTGGGCCAGAGGGCTGGGTGTATGTTTCAGCTCTGCCACTACCATCTGAGGACACCATTAACTCTCTGGTGCCTCGATGACCCCTGGGTACCACTGGGATGATAGATGTGTGCTCTGGCGCTAGTGAGAGATTAAATGTGTTAAACTAAGTGCCAGGGATACACCTTGGAAACCGTAAGCATCAACCAGAACATGGGATAGCAGGTCCCACCCAGACCTGCACGCCAGGCCAGAGTGGTTTGAGGGGCCAGGGAGATGGGGACAGGGAGAGCGGACCCGGAAAGGCCTCACCCTGCTGTTTGCCTTTCCTGCTTCTGCCACGCCTCCAGCAGCTGCTGCACCACTTGGCGGGAACGGTCCTCCTTGTTCAGGGACCAGAGGTCCTGGTCTTCCAGGGGACGCCGGTAGCCAAGGATGGCCATTCTGGGCAGGCGCAGGGGACAGAAAGCCCCACATAGGCTCAGAATTTAGCAACTGAAACTGGCGACCAGAGTCTCTGGACCCCAAGGCTTCCTCAGGTGCCGGGGGAAGGGAAATGTCTCCAGCGTGCCCACAGGAAACAGGTTGCAAGTCAAAGTCTCCTTCCCCCTCTCTCCCCAGGCCCCGGTGATGACATCTGTGCTGGCACCGGGTGAGCTCGGGTAAGGATGGATTCAGCCGGCCTCAGGTGCTTTCCGGTACCATGTGGTTAATGAGTTGTCACCCAGGTCACAGACGCAATTATCCTGCTTAAGCCACTCTGAGGGGCAGCCGAGGAGATGACAAGCTGCAAGCGTCTCTCAGACAGAAGTGCTCAGAACAAATTATGGTCCCTTCCTGCCCCCTGGACCTGTCCCTGGGGCCGCCAGATGCAGGGTTGGCTTCCAGCCCAGGAGCACAGCTGGGCCAGGCAGGGGCTCTGTATTCAGCCCCGGGCCCTGACATCCCCACCTTGCCCACTGTGCCCCTGGAGAGGGGACACGATAAAGCTGCTTCCTTCGGTCTGCAGGCCCTGGCCTGTTCCCCCTCCCCTGCGTCTCTCCCTCCCTGTGGCCCAGGCTGGAGCAAGAGGCGGCTCACCTTGTGAACCACCAGAAAGACAGGCGTGACAGGAAGCCAGCGCTGGCCTCAGGGCTGGGGTTCTAGAGGCAAGGGAATGGGGTGGGTCAGGGATGTCTCCGGGCCCTCAAAGCACAGCAGGGGAAGGGAAGCCTCTGTGCTTCTGCTCCCAGCCAGTTCCAGGCTGTAGAGAAGCACCTCCCTCCTCTGGAGTTGAGGAGCAGGCTGTGGCACCCCCAGCCCCACCATGGAGCCCCACAGCTTCCAGGACAAACTCACAGGGTCCTCATTCTTCGGGGAGAAAAGTGGTGACTTCTCTCTGAAGCAGGACAGGATGAGGGCAAAGAGCACCAGGGCAAAGTAGATGTAGAAGGTGGAGAAGCGGAAGGGGTCTGCGATGGTCCCCTGGGGGCGGAGAAGAAGACGTGGAGGCCTGGCCTGCACCTCTGGCCTGGGGAGCTTTTGTTGGGGGGGGGTCAGGCTTCTCTGGGGTTCGAGGCAGCCTTGGGGGACTTCAGCGGCCTCATCTAGAGGATTCTGTGAGGCGGGGAATGATCACCGAACTGTAGCCTGGCGAGGACTTGCCCAGTGCCAGGATGTGCCAGCACTTGCCCTGTGTTATCTATGTGCCAGGCCGCAGCCTGCACAGCCAGGGAAGTTGGCTCCCTGCAAATTCTGTAGTAAGGATACAAGGCTGTGAAGGGTTAAGTACCGCACCAAGATCCCATGGGAAGGGGGGAGTGCAATAGCAGGACCCCACAGGAAGCCGGACGCTGATGACGGACACGAACACCCAGGCAGAGATTGCACTGGGGGTGGCGGCTGGAGGTGGGATGCTTTCTGGATCCCCAAGAGCAGCAAAGAGCGCAACATCTTTGACCCATTTCCCGGCTGCCTCCCCGCGGCGATGCAGCCATTGAGAAGCAGCAGAAGAGGCTGATGAACAGAGGAAGTCCTGGCGCTGGGGAGGGGAGGCAGGCTGGAACCCAGCAGTGACCTCAGGCCCTGACCTCTTACCTCCGCCATGGCCGAGAGGATCTTAGAGCGGAAGGGGACAATGGCACAGACCATGCACAGGAACCAGAAGATGATGAGCACCCCGGAGGACTGCACCCCTCGCAGCCGCTCGTACTGGATCAGCAGGGTGGCCAGCACCTGCGTGGGGTGGGCAGAGGCTGGCTTGGAGCACGCACATGTGGACCCACACACCTGGGGCTGCCTCGGTGACCCTCCACATCCATCCCCTTCTGGTGGAGATCGGCCTTCTCCTCAGCACCCACAGACACGAGGGCCAACCCATCCCACTCCCAGGACCCTACACTGACCATAGTGATCCCCATCACCAGGGGGGTGATGAAGAAGATGGGGGCAGGGGCTCCGCCGTGGATCAGGCTATGGAAGGAGTAGAAGAGGTCCGCCCACGAGACACACCACAGCAGCACACCCAGGGCCTGTGAACAGAGCCTGGGTTGGAGTCCCAGAGGCCGTCAGAAGCCATCAATCCTGCTGGATGGGGACTCAGGGCTGGGAGGGGCCCTGGGCACAAGCTCTCTGAGGTGGGGTGGGAAGCTCTGCTGCTGCAGAGCAGGAAGTGACTTCCCAGGCCGGGAACTGGTCTCAGCTGGCTGCAGACACAGCTGGCAGGCGGCCATAGCCAGGGGCGCAGGGCAGGGGAAGTTGGGGAGCCCAGTCTAGCCCCACCAGGGGGACAGCCCTGAACCCTGACCGTCTTGAGCTTGGACAGGCGGGAGAGGACAATATAGCCATGATGGTGGTGCTTCAGGTAGAACAGGTAGCAGGGCAGGGCAGCCCACAGGTAGACGCAGGGCAGCCAGGCCAGCAGTGAGTTCTGGAAGCACGGAGTGAGGTCTGGGCTGTCTGTGTACATGGACAGGTTGGAGTCCTGGGGACAGAAAAGACAACTCAGGGAGGTGGCAGGCTCCTGGGGTGTTGGGCTGATCTTCACGGAGGAGGCTGGGCTGGGAAGGTGTTCTGTCGGTGGAGATGAGGGTTCAGCGGAGGACGGGAGGGTGAGAGGCTTCGGTATGTGCATAGCGTGACTGGACAGAGCAGGGAAGGCCTAAATGGAAAGATGTGTTACAAAAGTCCCTTTTGCTTCAAACACTCGTCCCCCTGTCCTTGCAGCTTTCTGCAGGCTGCTTTCTTGATGTCTTTAGTGGCCCTGCCTTGTTGTCCCAAATTGATTCAAAAACTATTGAAAGCATGAGTCATTTTGACTTTGGAGAAGAGCCAGAAGCCACACAGTGGTAGATCCCATGAGAAAAGAAGATGCAGACCCAGGATGTGGCTCAGTGGTTCTGGTACAGAACGAGCCTGTTTTCTTGTCTCTTTCTGGCCCTCGGTAGCAGCATGCTCTGTAGTTTTGATCACACTTTATAAAGATTCTCAGGAAAGAGGCTTTCCAGAATGGCTTCAGATAGTGGAAAGAGCTGTGGGATAAGAGTGTTTGAAGGGGAGGCTGGGGATTTAGCTCAAGTGCTACTGCTCCTGCCTTGCAAGCACAAGGGCCCAAGTTTGATCCTCAGTACCACAAAAAACAAAACAAAAACAACAGTATTTGAAGGGGGACTTGAGGTGGGGGGTGATTTTTAGCAATGTGTCTTTGACTGGAATAAATGTTTTAATTTAAACACACACTATCCATTTCGATCACTGTGTACATGAGCAGGTAAGCAGGAGACCAGGTACAGGCCAGCTATCAGTCCCCAGGGCGCAGTGCTGGCTCTTGGTCTCTCTTCTGCTTTTCTCTCTCCCCAGTTGAGGTGCAATTAAAGTGCAATGAGCCACACCCCTTTAAAGGGTCCAATTCAATGAGTTTGATAGTTGTATGTACCCACCATACCAAGGCCACCATGAAGGTGTGGAATACTTCTCTCCCGGGTGCCTCAGCCCTCTCAGGCTCACTTGCCTTCCTGTCATTTTAGATTTCCACTCTCTGTTTTATTTATTTATTTTAGTCCCGGAGATCAAACTCAGGACTGTGCACTTGCCAAGCCCAGCACTGTGCCGCTGAGCTACATCCCCAGCTCACCACTTTCTTTAAAAAAAAAAAATAAATAAATTTTATCAATGTGACACACATACAGTTTGAGTCTTCTGCCTCTGGAAGTCTCTCCCAGGCAAAGGACAACAAGCTTCCTTGGGCCTTAGCCTTGGTCTCCTCCAAGAGACCACAGTGTGATCTTTGTGAATTACAAAGTCATCCCAGTTAGCGTAGGAATGTCCTGGAAACTGGTGTCCTGGTACCAACTGGCCTGTCTCTTGTCTCACCCTTGACCTGCACTTTTTTGGGTGAACAGTTTGATTCATAAACACGTTTCACTGAGCTTGTTTGTTTTAAAGCTTCCGAGGTACTAATCTTTTTCTTCCTTTCTCCTTGCAAAGCATTAGCTAGTATTTACAGAAAGCTTGGGAAAATATAAACAAATAACAAGAAAACCATCCACAGTCCCATCACCTGCAGACAGCCATGGTCTAAGGATATAACCACTTCCCTCCTAATTGCCAACTTAAATGAGTCTCATTTCAATTTTGATCTAAATTGTATGTGCACAGAAACCTGCTTTTCCTTTTTTTGTTTCTCTGATGCTATGGTTTGGTTTCTGTCGTTCAAACTGGAGGTTTTCTTCAAATGGCTGGTGGCTGTGAGGGCTTGTTTGCCCCGCCGCCCACAGTGCTGAGATTTGAGCCCAGAGCCTTATACCTGCTAGACAAGCACTCCACCACTAAGCTATACTCACAGCCCTCTTTCTTTTTTATTTGTTGTTGCAGTGGTGGGGCACTGTACATGCTAGGCAGGAATTCTACTATTATTTTTTATTTGGAAACTAGTGCTTGCTGATTTGCACAGGCTAGCTTTGGTATTGTGATTCTCCTGCCTCAGCCTCCCAAGTATCTGACTTCATAGGCATGCATCAGTACTTTCTGTTGAGCCACTAGAGGGCTGATAGACACCTGTGTGCTGGGGAGGGGCTTGATGGCTGGGGCTTCTCTTTAAAGGGGTCCAGTAGGAGCCTGATCACTTAGGAGCCCTCCGTGCGGGCAGACTCTGGGCTCAGGCTTGCAGTGCAGACTTCTCTGGTCCTCCTCATGCCTTGCCAAGTGTCCCTTGCTGTCTCCTCCCCTCTGCCTTCAGATGACCCTGTGTAACCTGCCCCAACCCCAGGTTCTGACCTCAGCCCTTTGCTCTCTCTGCCATTACTCCCCACAGATGGTACTGGAGAATGACAGAGCACGCCATCAGCTCAAGGCCCTCCTGAGCCTCGGCCCCCACTTGCAGCTGTCTCAGAGACAGACATGGGGACAGACAGACAGATGTCTCCCCATCTGTCCTTAGCCACCTTGTGCTCAACACCTCCATGCACTGCCAGGACGAGCTCGCTTCTGCCAACCTCCTGGCCACCTGGATGTCATGGGGACCCAAGGTCCTGGGGAATGTTAGGGGAGGAATGGCCGTGGGACGACAGCTGGAGTCCCGGTTTCTCCTCCTTGAGCTGTGTGATCTCAGGTGAGGTCCCTAACCTCTCACCTCCCTGGCTCTGGCTTCTGCAGGGCTCACACCTTGCTGTCACACTAGTTCCACCTGGTTGCCCCTGCCTTGGTGAGCACTGGGGGGTCTGTTCCCTCACAGTGCCCTATTCCCTTCCTCCCGTCCCCTCCCAGGTGCGGGAGTGCCTGGGGCTCAGTCCTTTCCTCTTCTCCCTTCCCCAGCGGCACCCCAACTTGTGCTCTCTTCCAGCCTCACAGGGTAACCCCACCTGTCTACTAACCACTTACCTGTTTGTCTTGCCAGCCCCTCGGCCCTCAGATCTCCAGCTGCCCTGTGGACAGCTCCACTCCACACGGCGCCTTAGCCTACGAGGACCTGCACAGGGACCCTCCAGGGTCCTTTCCCCGGACCCAGGACAGTTCCCTCTCTGCCCCTCCTGCCTCTGCAGCATTTTATAGCATTTTATAGACGCACTCCTGCCACAGGGCCTTGGCGTGTGCTGTTCTCTTCCTGGCACATTCTTCCCACACACCCTCGGGCCTGCCTTTCTGACACCTCTTCAATCCTGCTGCCCACCCGACCCCAGTCTGGCCAGTCCCCAGCCTTCCCTGCTCTTTTTCCTGGAAGCATCCATCCCCCTGACATGCTATCTAACTTACTTGCCTATTGTGCTATCTCTTATCTTTTTCTGGTGATACGGATTATCCTTGGAGGAAAGTACCTTTATTTATTTACTGATATATATATCCTAATGACCTAGAATGGTGCCCAGCACCACTTGAATAGTTAATTCAATAAATTACATGAAATATTTATTGAAAAAATGAATAAGTTAATAAAAGGATAATAATATACTCTCCTTCTAAACCCTCAGTGGCTCCTGACTGCCTAAGAGGCAAAGTCCAAGCTTTTCAGTATGACACTCAAAGGCCTTCTCTGGCATTGGATGACCTTTGTGAACTATGGAACTTTCTAGGTTTTTGCTTTTCCTTTCAACCAAATATCTCACAGAAGGGAACTGGGCCCCTCTATGAGCTAGTTTTGTTTTGTTTTTTTTTAAACATTACTGAAGATTGAGCCTAGGGCCTTTGCATTGGGCTACAACCCTACCCCTTTTATAGTTTTACATTTTAAGACAAGGTCTCACTAAGTCGCCCAAGCTGGGCTTGAACTTATGATCCTCCTGCCTCAGCTTCTCCGAGTTCTGAGATTGTCCCCCTGCACCATCAGCCTCTGCTGGGATGATTCTTTCTGAAATGTAGCTTTGCATCCCTTGATACATACCCACAAAACCACAGCAGCCTCTGCTGCTCATAGAACACAGACCCGGTCCCTGCCTGACCCTCGAGGGCCCCAGGCCTCTCCTGCCCCTCCCCCACCATCGCTCCCTTCCCACACTGCTGTGGGAGCCGAGGACCACACAGTCTTGGGGAGCCCGTGACCAGTGGGCCCCAGAGTTGAGTCCACCACTAGGTCTGGGCAGGAACCGGAGACAGTATGAAGCAGCTAACTTATCAGGCCTGGCCAACTCTTTGTCTTTCCCATTTTAAAAACATTTTGTATCAAAGGGTAGTCTACAGAAAAGCACACACATCTGAAGCCTACACCTCAGGGAACTGTTCCACATAGCATCTGGATCAGGAGACAGAAGGCTGCCGGCTCTGAGAGGCCCTGGCCCCTTCTGCTCGCTGCCCACCCCAAGGGGGACCCTGTCCTGACTTCTAGCAGTGTGGGTTTGTTTTGCCATTTTGGACCATCCTCTAAGATAAACTGCACGGGACATGTCTTTCTTCTGACTTTCCCTGGGCATCGGTTTGGGGTGTGTCCTGGATGTGTGCAAGTGTAGACCCTCTGTCTGTCTCACTCCATGTGGGTTCCGCTGTTGTGGTCTGGATTCAAATGTTTTCCAAAACTCATATGCTTCAAGGCTTTTTGCCAGCCGAGTGGCTTTCGGAGGAGCGAGTGGATCAGGAGAGCTCTAACTTCAGCCACTGGATCGTCCCTCTAATGAGATGGTGATCTGATGGCATTATGGGAGGGGAGGGGAGGGAGACAGGGTGGGGCCTGCTGAAGTGTGTGGGCCACCCCTTCCTGTCTGTCCTTTTCTCGGCTTCCTGGCTGCCCCAAGGTGAGCGCTCTCCCCTATCAAGCCTTTTCACCACGTTGTTCTGGCCTCGCCCCTGCAGCAATGCAACCCACTGACGCTACACTGAACCCTGCGAAGCCACAAGCCAGAATACACCTTCCTCCTTAAAGCTCTGATTTCTGACACAAGCTCCCCAGCTTTTCCTCTCGGTGAGCCCCTCCGCAGGAGGCCTCTAGCACTGGCTCCCCGCCCATGAAAAGCCTCTTGAAGAACCAGCTCTGATAGATGGTCCCTCGCTTTGTCCTCTGTGGCCTCAGCAGCCACTCGAGTAAGGATAACAAAGTCCTCAGATGTTTTCCTAGAATTTTATTCCTGGATTTGCACAGTCATTGCTCAAGAACAGCTTCCGGAGATATAAAAGGTGGTGTTGTTTACAAAAGAGAAAGTAGGCTCCACCAGCTCTGGCAGCAGGTTCAAGGACACTTGTCAGCGTGGAGCTGGGACAGGGAGACAGGCTGCATGATGCCACACACATCCTGTCTCCCACACCGACCGGACCTCTGAGGGAGGCCTCCCTTCCCCCAACACAGGGCCAGCCTCAGGGCAGGCTGAGGGGCTGCCAGAAATGATAAACCTGCTCAGACGTTGTGTGCAGGCACAGAAGCCTGAGCCCAAGGGCCTGCTGGGGTCACTGCGGGGCTGATTTAGACCACCAAGGGTAGGCTGCAAGAAAAACCAACCTTCATGCAGCTCCCAATAGGGGCACAGTGACTTTTGAGTTATGTAATGTAGGCCGGTTCCTTCCATCTGCTGAACCCCAGTTTTCACGTGTGAGCCTCCCCTGGGGGAGAACGAACGAAAGCACAGAGACTTAACTAGGCAACACGTGGGAAAGCTGTGGTAGGGCATCAAGCTCTTGCCTCCTCAAGACTTCAGGGACACCTACAGAGTGGCCACAACTAAAAGGCCTCGGGGTTTTCGCCTCGGGAAACTCTGACCTGGCGCCTTTAATAAGTATGTCCCTATTCCAAACATGTTGTAGGAAAATAAAAATAATAGGGCCAGGATGTAGCTCAGTGGGACTGCAACTGCCTAGCAAGTGCAAGGTCCTGAGTTCAATCCCTGGTCCCAGGAAAAATAATGAAAAAAAGAGTGTCTCCCAACTGGCCAGGGCCTCCCAGGTGACGGTGGGTACCAACCTCCACTTATGTCCCTAGATTATTCACCCCAGACTCCTTGCTAGGCCAGCTAGGGGACATCTCCCACAGGTCAAGCATGGCACCATTCTCTCCCTTCCTCCTGCCCATACTGATCCATGGCAACCCTTCTCTCACTCCTTAGGCTGAAATCTTTGAGATCACCTTTGGCTTGTTACTTTCTTTCTGCAAACCACACCCAAACCCTCCACAAACCCTGCCCACTGTCCCTTTGGCTGATCAGGTAATGCTTTAGTGGATTTTTTTTTGTTTTGTTTTTGAGACAGGGTTTTCCTGTGTGGTTCATATTGACCTTGACTCACTAGGTAACCCAGGATGCCTGGGACTCCTGGTGATCCTTCTGCCTTGGCCTCCCAAGTGCTGAGATTATAGGTGTGCACCACCACGCCCAGTTTGTGCAGTGGTTCTTATCCATAAAAAGGCAACTTCCCATGACTCACCTGACCTCTCCAGAGCCACTCCTCTCTGTCCACACTCTCCCGGATTCCTTTTCCAGCTCCCTCTGATCTCCCCACATCTGTCCAGCCATTTGCCCTGTCACTGTTTTCTAGCCCAGCAGTGAGTGAAAGACCCTTTTGAAGCCTAAATCAGACCACAGGCCTTCATCATCCTCAGCCTGGAAGAGGGACTGTGTCTCCCCAGCTCTCCCCTCTCCTTCTGCTTCCTGGTCCCCATGATATGAGTGATTTCCTCCACCTCCCCTTCGCCACATGCTGACTTGGAGCCAGTTGTCCATGGACTGAACCCAGAGTAAACCTCTCGCAAGCTGAGGGCGTCAGGTGTTGTGTTGCAGTGACGAGGCTAGTGACCGAGACGACCTTCCACCTGTCCAACTGCACCTACTCCATCCCTTTGCTCAGTCTTCTCCAGCCCTGGCTCCTGTGCCGATCTTCAGACCCCATATGCACGCACAACTGCGGCAGCCATCCCTTGGTACCCACATACCTCACCCCAGTTCCCATAAGTGTTTATTCAAAGCCCATATTCTCCTGGAGGTCCACCTTGACCTTTCACATGAATGCTGTAACTCACTCCCCATGCCCCCACCTGTCTGCATCTTTCATTCATCTTAGCCTGTTTTGTTTTTCCCATAACCTTATCATCATCTCTCATTCGGTGTCATTTGTGACATCTGTCTTTCTGACCTTGCCCATCAGGAGCTGCGGACATATCTTCTTTGGACATGGTGTCCCCGCTGCCTACAGTAGAGCCAGACAGAAAAAAGGAGGCACTCAACACGGCCCTCCTGAGCAAAAGTGCAAATGAGAGACAGGCCCAGATGCTGGAGAGCCCGGCTACATGAGAGGGTGAGGTAGGAAGATGGCAAGTTCAATACCAGCCCAGTGAGACCTCATCTCAAGAGAAGTAAAAGTGACGGGCTAGGGAGTTAGCTCAGGGGTTCCGGCACCTGTCTTGCAAGTGCAAGGGCCCAGGTTTGATTCCCCAGGAAACCACATATAATACTGGGCGTAAAGACTCACGCCCAGCAGCAATCAGCACCACATACCACAGGGCCGGGCGTGGTGGCTCACGCCTGTCATCCCAGCACTAGAAGCAGGAGGATTGCTGTGATGGGAGTTGGAGGCTGAGCTCAGGATCAGCCTGAATTACAAAGCGAGACCCTGTCTCAAAAAAAAAAGTAAAAATTAAAAGGGCTGGGGAAGGAACTGAGCAGGAAGAGCACCTGTGTGACTGATCCTCAGAACCACACACACACACACACACACTCACTCACGAGTGGCGAAGGTACCAAGCCACAGCATTGGCAGCCACATGCCCAAGAGCACAACATCCTCTCTGCCGAGCACACAGGCCACAGCTGGCCCTGGCAGTGCAAAACCCTGTGGCCCACAGAAAGTTAAGTATCGGATCAAGGGAGACCACTCCTTGGACCCCACGATCCCGCTGAGTCCTCCAGTCTCCCCTTAAGCCCTGTCTGAAGAACACCAGCTGAGATGGAGAGGCTTGGGCCCACAGCCCACCCCACCGTCACCCCCACCCCTGTCACCCACACCGTCTCCACAGCAACCTCGGCTTCCTTACACTGCCTGGAAACAAACAGCTGGATACAGCTGATAAGGCAGAGGGTTCGGTGCCCAGAGGACCACATGGCAGACTCCCTCTGGTGGGCACAGTGGCTGAGGCCCTCGCAGACCCAACCGGTGGCAAGCAGCAGTGGGGAGCCTCAGCCCTTGGCCCCAGTTCTGCCAGGGACTTCCCAGCCCAGGGCCAGCCTATGACAGCCTCTGTCACGAGTTCAGTCCTTACTTCCCTAGTCCTGTGTGCAAGGGACGCGTTGCCAAAGCCTCACAGCTCCCAAGGTTACAGATTGTCATTTGGAGGGGAGCTACTGACGGATTGTTTACCTCAGCGGAAAGGCGGGTGCGGGAGGGAAAAAGCGTGCTCTGACTGCCCTGTCTGGGCGGGAGCAGGGAGTCTTGGGAAGAGCCAGACCCCATAGGCCTTTGGTAAGTAGGGTCTGCAGAGTGCTGGTATTATTTCCTCTTTTTCACTCCTGTGACCCTGGCTGATGCAGAATTTGAACTCAGGCAGCTGAGTTCAAGGTGCAGTCAATAAACAGTTATGTAGGGCTTCTTGCCACAGGGAGACCCCAAGCCCCTTGTCTCAGTCAGCTGAAATATTAAGTCTTGTACCCGTGAAGCCTAGGCTGGCCCTGTGTCCTTTTTGCACTACTTCCCACAGAGCCCAGGTGATACAGCTGCCAGCCCCAGGGACGGGACTGGGTGGACTAGAAACCTGAATGTCTAGTCAGGAGAAGAAATCAAATCCAGGCTTTGGCCAGCTTTCCCACAACCTCTGAGCCTTGCAGCACCGCCCCCGGGACCCAGCCTCAAACAACAACTCCAAGTAGGGGAGCGGACAGGCCAGCCACCCTCACAAGGGCACATTCTGGTCTCATCCTGCCCACTGTGCGCTGGTGCGTGTGCTCGTGGAGAGGTGAGCGGGGCACAGCCCAGGCCTCTGTCCCTGCCTCCTGGGTGGGCCAGCCACAGCTTCTGCTGGGACTGGCCACTTCCCTAGAGGCCTGTGGGTAATCCAGGACCCAAGGTTACTTCCAGTGTAGGCCAACAGATATGGCAAAGCTCCCTTCCCAAAGCCCTCCCTGACTCACTTCCGGTCCTAAATCCTGGGCCAGTCTAGGGTCACAAAGTAATAAATCTTGCTAAAAGCCATGAGCTTAGAGGTCAAAGTGGTGCAGTATCAGGCTTATGTATCCTAGCCGGGGCGGAAGAAGGGGCCCATGGAGCCCTGCCCTGGCAGGAAGGACTGGGCTCTGGGAGGAGGAGATGAGCCTGGGCCCGGGAACTAATGGTACCACCTCCCCACCCTTCTGCCACTTCCAGCTTCCCCAGAGCTCTGCGTGTCGCCGTCTCCACTTGAGAGTCAAAATACATACACCATTGAGTTTTGTCCATTACGGACACTCGGGGCTGCCCACTCTCCTGCCGGGCAAAGTGGCCCAGGAGGAAGTCTGAGAGACTCCCCATGTGGCCTTGGCCCCCAAATCCAAGACTAGGAGCTCCACACCTCCCCTAAACCCTGCTCCAGCCCCAGGCCACATGGCTTGTGGGTGGCAGAATTGGGGGCTGGTTAGAACAGAGGAGACGTGGAGCTGGACTTCCAGGGGACCAAGGCTTGGCAAAGGATCAGGGTGTGACCGTGCCCAAGGAAGGGGGCATGGACTTGACCAATGGGGGGCCCACGGGCCTAGACAAAGAACTGTTGCTAAGTAACTCACATCTGGAGCCCAGAGAGCCCAGGGACAAGGAGCCTGGACTCTCAGCAGGGCAACCAATGAATCTCTCTCAGCTGCACTTTGCATCTTTGTAGTTGGCCAAACATCTCCAGACAGGACCTCATCACCTGAGTGTTCACACAGCCCTCGTGTACGTACACCTCGTGTCACCTGGCAGGGTCACTGGATTTCTGAAGTTCCTGGGGCTCGGCCATCTGATGGGCTCAGCTATGAAAACAGGCTAGGCCCCTCCTCCACGTACTCTGCTCACCTCCCCGGGTGCTACGCAGCCCTATTGCTCAAAGTGGAGTAATGATTGAGGTAGGGGCAGCAGGCCAGAGTAAATGTACACCCAGCCTCCTTTGCCCCCAAGGCCACTCTGCCCTCCCGAGTAGTCACAGCGCTTGCTCTTTTGGAATTTCTTTTCACGCAAACTCCCAAGGCACTTTCAGGGATGTCAGTAAACTGCTCAGAAGGAGAGAGAGAGAGAGAGACTGAGAGGAACTGATACAGAGAGCAAGAGAGAAATCACATGTCCAGCATACGGTCTGTGCATGTGTCCAAGGGGTCCTGGGTGCTCCTTGGCCTCCCACCCTTAGAGTGGGCTGGGCCAAAGCTGATTTACCAGAGCCAGCCCCAGATTCCCAGGAGACAGCCCTGCCGCCCCATTGTGTAGGACCTTCGGTCTAACCTCCTCCTCTTCCCAAGACTACCAGCAACTGCCAGCCACAAGAGATTCTTGGTTCTCAAAATCATTCCACATCTCCTGTCTCATTTAATCCCCCTGAAAATCATTGTTTGTTTGGGACAGGGTCTGGCTATGGAGTCCAGGTTGGCCTTGAACTTGTGGCAGCCCTCTAGACTCTGCCTGCCAGGTTCCAGAATTTCAGGTCAGTTCCCCATAAAAGTCTTTGAAGGTGAGTAGAAAGTGGATTATTTCCCCATCTCACAGATGAAGAAGGACACACTCTGGGGATAAAGTGGGGAGACGAAGGAGCTGGAGAGGCTCGAACACCCCACCCTCCTGCTGTCCTCCTCCGGACTCAGGCTTTCTGGCTGCCCTGAACCACTTCCTACAGTCTGGAACACCAGGGCCCTTGTGTTCAAAGGTAGGTCCACCTGGACGCTATGCCATGCAAATGAGATGCAAACAGCACAGACCCCGAGGCCTCCTGGTGACTGAGCTATTGCTTAGTCTCCAGCCTCCCCAAACCTTCAGCACCCAGCTCTGTAGACCCCAGAATGAAGAGCAGGGAGCCTCCTGCATTCTCGGCGCCCACTCTAGCCACTGGCCTCGGTGCACACAGTTGGGAACGGCTTTTAGCAGCCACGGAAGGGAGGCTGTTCCAAGACTGGCAGGCAGAGGAGTAGCCAGTTCCCCAATGCTAAAGCTATCCAACCTGAGACCCTTTGAGAAAGCACTAATTATTATTTTTATTTTTCCAGTACAGGGGATGGAACTCAGGACCTTATGCCCCTGAGGCAGGTGCAGGGCCACTGAGCTAAAACCCCAGCTCGAAGGCACACTAATGTAGATGAGCCCAGCCCACGGCACCAGGGTCCTCAGCCAGCAGGGGCTCAGGGCCAGGGCCCTGAGACTCAAAGTTCATAGTGAGGGGAGGGATGTTTAGCACTCTCCCAGCTTCTGCTCTCTGGTCTAGCACTCCGTAATTGGCAGGCCCGTAACCTTTCCCCCCAACCTCCACCAAGGACAGAGGAGCAAATTGTTCTGATGCTCATGGGCCCGCAGTGCACTGGACAGGAGGGTGAACCAAAGGTCTCTGAGCTTGGCACAGGTGAGGATCCCGCTTTTCCGTTCCAGGTCCTGGAACTGAACACTCAGGGGGTCACTGTCCCTCGGAACAAGGGGCCTTTGCATGCCCAGGCTGGGGCACAGTCAGCCTCTTGACTTTTGAGACTTCTGCCTGGTCACTTCCATCACTGTGACTGTGCCTTGGCCACACCAGCCGGGGCCAGCTGAACATCAACACCTCCTCTAATAAGCGGAAGGTGTAACCTCTGGACCTTGGTGACAGGAGCTGTGTCTAGGCTGGATGACAGATAGGGTCCCCTGGGGCTGAGCCCGAGGGCTATGACAGAGCGGTCGCACCATTTCTGATCAACCTTAAGGGGCACAGAGCAAAAGAGAGATCCCCAACGACAGAGTGTTTAACAGATGTTCCACTGCTCCAAGTTTCAAAAAAATCCATGTAATGGCTTTGGCCCATCCCAAATCATAAATACCAGCCCAGGAGACCTCAAGTGACAGCCAGGGGTGTGGATCCTCACACACACGTATATGCCTAGACATACACAGTATACACCCTTGGACAGCACCACCCTACCTACTCCTCATAGACAGGTGTGTATGCACATGTGTGCACACATACAAACACAGGCATGGAGAAAAGACGTCGAAAAGAGATTTAAGATGGGATTTGAGACCAGACCATGCTAGGCAGCCCCTGAACAGTCAGGGACAGACCTTCTTTGAAGAGCACTCTGCCTTGGCTGGGAGGAGGTCTCAGAGTATATACACTGACTATATCCTGGGGGAGGCCTGGGCCCACAGAAAGACAGGCCCCTGGGGATCCGCCTCTCAGAGTAGCTGCTGGATGGGGCTCCAGATGCCTGGGGACCCCAGGGTAGGTGCAGGTAAGCAAGGGAGCCCTAGTCAGTGAGGCATTTGCTGGCATAGCACCTGAAGGGGCTTCCTGCCATACTCTGACCTCTGTTCCGCCAGAAATGGCAAGATAGGCAAGTTCTAGACACCGTAGAATCCCATGAGACCTGGCTTGGGCCAGTGTAGCCCACCTTCCCCACACCCAGGTTATCCCAGGGCTGGCCAGACATGCCCTCTGTCCCAGGATCTCAACTGCCCCAGCAAGAACGCAAGGGAGGACCAGGTACCCGTCAGTGGCTCCACCCCTGCCACAGCAGCCCCTGAGCCTGAAGCCTTACCCAGAACTTGGAGCCACACAGGGAGTCCATGGAGCCAAGAGGCGGCAGTGCTGAGGAAGGAGTAGCGACCCACTGACTGGGCCAGCTGCATGCTGGGCTGATGCAGGAAGCCAGGACCCACGCCCCGCCTCCGCCGGCCCCTCTGAGCCCTGCCCCCCTGGGCACTGTGCCAGGCTTTCCGGGTTTGGGGTGTTTCAACAGTGCCTCCCACAGGGAGGGACTTTGGGGCAGGGGACAGGGATCCTTGACAACGGTGACAGCGCATTCCAGTGGCCCCTGGGCTGTCAGAGAGAGAGGGCTTCTAGATCCTGAAACCAGTAATCCCAGATCTGAATCCATCTTTTTTTTTTTTTTTTTTGAGACAGAGTCTTTGTAGTTCAGGCTGGCCCTGAACTCACTATGTAGCCCAGTCTGGCCTTGAACTCACGTCAATCCTCCTGCCTCTGTCTCTTGAGTGCTAGGATACAGGCGTGAGCCACTATGCCCAGCCCTGTGTTATGGGATACTGGGGATCAAATTTGGGACCTTGCACTTGCCAAGCAGATGCTGGGATCATGAAGCTAAACCCCCAGCCCCTGAATCTGTTTTTGATACCGAGTGGCTGCAAGGTGCTGGGCTCAGACCCTGAGGGTGCAGGGCTGATGAGTCAGGGAGGCTGGGAGAGGGATTTAGCAATCCTCCCTCTGTAAAAAATATCTTCATACATTCACATTCATCGCTGGGCCTCATTTGCTTCGCCTGGGCAATGGAGGAGCTTGTGGGTTCAGCCAGCCTAGAACCCGCCAGCACCTCTACATGGTGCTCCGGCGTGTGCAGTTGGGGCCTCCCGAGGCTCTCTTGAGCTGCTACTTTCTGGGGCTCTGGGGTTCCCCAGGCTTGCCCAGTGCCTGTCTTTTGCATCTGTAAAATATGGATAAAGTAATAACCTTTCTCTTTAGGTTATTAAGGATTAAGCGGGCAGGTGGCAAAGCACAGGGCCTAGTGTGCACTCAGTTTTGCTACTTTGGCCTGGCCAGGGTAGGAACGGACAGGGGAAGGTCTGGGAAGGGCCCCACATTAGCGGAGCTCCCTGTCTGCAGAGTGGGCTTGCTGCACCGGGACCCTGTCTTGCTCCCATCACATTCTTTTCTCTGATGAGGTCCCTGAAGGCCCCACTTCTTTTTGGGATTGACAGCTCATTTCCTGGGTGAGTCTCTGTGTTTCCATCTCTGCCTGCCCCGTCACACACTGGATCCAGTTGCTGCAGATGCTGCATCTCCTGGTCCAGGACAAGGTGTTCCCTTCCCTGGCTGTTCAGGGACAGGGGTGCGAGGGGCCGGCAGCGTAGTGTGGAAGTGGCCAGTGCCTCCTGTCCCTCTGTAAGCCCTTTTCATTTTATAAAACGATTCTTCCCATCATGCCCTGTGCCCTCCATAGTAAGAACAGGCCGGGGTGGCATGGACTGTAGGTTGTCTGGCACCAGAGTCAGAGCAGCTCTGCCATCTCCTGGCTAGTGACCTCGGGCAAGTCCCCTAACCTCTCAGAACCCGCTGCTGTGTGGAGAAACACTAGCAGCGGCACTGCCCCTGCCGGGGTGTTCGAGGAGCGAGTGAGAGACTGCGGATGAGCCTCGGGTTGTTTTTAGCACCGGCTCACTCCTCTTCCCGGTCCCACCCCCAGATAGACCTTTTCCTGGAGCTCGGGGGTGGAGGAAGCTGAAGCCACCCAGCCTGAGGTGGGGGCCTGATGCTCTTGACACAATTTCCCCTCCAGCCCAAGGAGAGGCCTGAGGGCAAAGGTGCCAGGGTAATGTTCACAGCTCCCAAGTTCCCCATCCTGGAAGTCCCTAGGCAGTTCCCAGCTAGCCTAGAAGTTCTAGGCCAGAGATCACCGCCCCACCTCCAGCCTCCTTCCGATGCCCCCATGTCCAATAACCAAGCATCACGGAAGTTCAGACTTTCCTGAGACCAAACACTGTTTCCATCACTGCTAACGACGGCCTTGCTGGGGAAGCCAGGCAGTAGCCTAAGAAGTCATGCTGACTCGGCTATTAATATTTCCACATCATTGCCCGATGTCCCCTCCGGGCACTGCCTGCTTCTAGAGATGCACTGGTCCTCAAGTAGGGGTGGGGGTGGGGAGGGAGGGGAAGCCTCTTTCGTCCCACCAGGGTCACGTGGCCAGTGCACTCCAATCAGCTCCCTCAGCTCCTACTGGGAAAATGGGGGCCCAAGGACCCTAGAGAGAAGGCATGCTAGCCATCACCCTGAATGACACAGGCAGGGGTGGGCGGTGAGGGGAGGGGGAGCAGTCCAATTCTGTTTCATTTTGACCCAGAATCTTCTAAGGACTGAGCGAATAAAAGCTCTGTGGAGTCCTCCACCCCCCCCCAAATCCCTCACCCTCAGGGAGTAGACAGCTACAGAATTCTACAAAGATATAAAAGCTTAATCTGCAGATCCAGGTGGCAAAACTCTAGGAATTTTGTACAGCTTTGCTTAGGAAAAAAAAAAAAAAAAGAGGCAGCACATAAACGCCTCCTGCCCCACCCGTCCCCGGTAAAAGAAACAGCTCGGCCTTACTGCACACCCTGGGCAGAGAGACCAGAGGCGTGGTCCAAGGGCCCACAGGCAAAGGGCAACAAGCAGAGCTCTCCCCAGAGCAGGAAACCCCAGAACACAGACAGCTCTTTCCCGCCCAGCTGCCCCACAGCCTGGCTCTCACGGGCCCCTGGACCTGAGGTTTCAGGGCCGGAACTGGCCCGGCGTTTCAAGGCCCTGGCAGGAGCAGGAATGTTCAAGGGGGAGGGGTGGGCAGAGCTGTGGGGTTTCGGGCCTGTCACAAGTTTGCTGCCTGTGATCTTCTTGACCCCAGGATTTCAGGATCCAGGGCAGCATAAGAAAGGTGGCTCTGGGCCATAAGCCCACCCTTGCCCTTGGAGCTCCTCTCACCCATGGGGGCCCCCTCTGCCCTTCCCCCTGCTGAAGTTCCCGCTGGGCAGGTAGCAGCAAACTTGCACCCTAGCGGGGGTGCAAACACACCCCTAGCGGTGCCATTCATCACCTCTGGGGGGGCCCAGCTCCCCACGGATCGGACAGGGTGCAGGGACCTCGGGATGCCCTCTTGGACGCCACCTGCCCACACTATTCACTTAGCTTCATCTCACTGCACGAAGGTGGGTGGGTGAGACCCAAGGCCAGAGGTGGACGCTCAGGTCCTCTCATCACCCACCCCCGCCGCCCATCCGCCCGCCGCCAGGAGGAGCGGCCAAAGCCCTGGGGAAGAAAAACCCAGACGCACCTGCCCCTCCCCCACCAACCCACAGATCCACATCGGCAGCAGCTGAGGCAGGCCCCCTCCCAGCCTCAGTCGCCCCATTAACCAAAACAGCTTCATTATGCCAATTTCCAGCTTTCAACGCGCGGCTGATAGCTGTCAGCAGAAATAGGAGTTAATCTGGAATTACATTCACAGGGCTGCCTGGCTAAGGCGATCCAGGACCGCTTTGATAGGAGCGGGAGCCCCGATTCTCAGCCTTACCAGGCCAGCGCCTCCTCCTGTGTTGGTGGTGGGGGATAAAGCAAGGCTGCAGCCGCGGGGGGCTCTCTCTCTCTCACACACACACCCCCTGAACCTTCCCACCCCACCACCCACACTCCATACCTCCAGGCCTCACCATGACCATCTGGACGTACCTGACTCTCCGTCGTCCCCTTTGCTTTTTTATTCTGGACCGTGATTAACTTTTTATTTTGGAAAATTACTTTATTTTATATAGATATATAGATATGTATGTATGTATATATAAAAAGGCTCCATTTCATTTGTAAAATGTTTTTTTTTTCTATTTTTTTTTTATCCCCTACAGAAAACGATAATGAGGTTAAAGGAGAGAAAATAAATTACATTACAGTTTCCAAAATGGTTCTCGCTCTCCGCCGAAGGTGGGCCACCATCGGGGTTGTAATGCACTCTCGGTCCCAGCTTGTGCTTTTTTGCAAGAAGAGGGGATATAACTAGATTGGTTATTTTAGGTTAAAATAGCCAAGAGACAGACGCCTTCGCCTCAAAAATATTCTGAGACACATACAAGTGGAAGGAAACAAGTGTCTTCAGTCACAAAATGTCGTACATCCCGCATATACTAGATTCAATTAATTTAATAAAATAGAATATACATAGAGATTCTGCACAAACGTATTGCTTTCTCCCAACAGCTCCTGGTGTTGGGAACTCGGCCGGCACTGGGCCATCCTCTGTCTCTCTCTGCCTGGAGCCTGCGTGCCCATGGCTGCGGCTTTCGATCCTCTGGAGGCCCCATCCACAGTACCGAGGGCTGCTGAAGGATTAGCCCGGGAAGGGCTGCCACCGCCTCCGTGTCTACACAGGACTTTTTCAGGAATATGGCCCAGAGGAGGACTAGGAATTGCACCCAGTGGAGAAGGTGAGTGGGACAGTGTGAGGGACTCAGGGGTCCAAGTCTGCCGGGTCGGAGGACAAACCGGAGAGACTCAGTACGTCTTTCTTTGGGGAGGACGAGGCAGCCATGCTGTCGGGTGGACCGGAGGCTGAGGGATCCTTGGAGTCACTGGATGGCGCCCTCCTTCGGAGGCAGATGCCGGGGCTGGGTGGGGGCCGAGGACCTTGGTTCTCCGGGGGGTCTATGGAGATACTGGGTGGGCTGAGTTTCTTCTTGGGCCGGTTCCCAGGCCCCCCGAGAGGCTGGCCCTTGAGGCTGGAGGGGTCTGGTCCCAGGCGAGGCTGGGAGCCGCTGTCCAAGCAGCTAACTGCGATAGAGTGTCTCCTCTGCTCGTCCAGCCAGGAGGCAGGCCGGCGCCGGCAGCTCTGGGCCTCCACACTGTAGCACTTCTTCAGGTCTCGAGGGGAGGCAGGCTCCTCTGGGCCACTGATGGCCAAGAGGTCTCCCGAAGCCCAGCTCAGCTCTGTGTCCAGCTCGAGGCTACTTCTGGTCTCTGGAGGACCCTTGGCCCAGTGGGGTTCTGGACCCAGGCAGGGGGCTGGTGGGGGTATGTGTTTGGAGACCTTGCTCAGGCTGCGGAAATGCTGTTGCACCTGGATGTTTGAGCGGCCCCAGAAGGAGGAGGAGCGGGCTAGCGGTGGGGAGGGCCTGCTCACCTCGGACAGCAGGTCTTCCCGGCTGCCCAGGCCCTGCACGTCCAAGGAATCGGTCCGTATCGCTGCCTGTATGGGTTGGATGGAGGGATTAGCACGGGCGCTCCTCTCCAACATGCAGTCCCTGGCCCTCGAGTTACGCTGGATATCCTACCCCAGGCAGCTGCAGGAGACCCCCCACCTGCTCTTATGGGGAGATGGAACATGCACACCTGACCTCTAGATCCAACAAGCCTCAGGTCTCTGGGATGCAGCACCTGGCAATCTCCACGCCATGGAAAACAGAGCCCTTCCTCCTCTCTCCTCGCTGTACCCCACACTGACCTCTGCAACCTGCCACTCTGATACCTGATGGCACGTGTGTCTCTAATCTCAGCTGTGAGCTCTGAGGGCAGCGGCCTCAAAGGACACCTGAGGGCAGGTGTCCCGGAAGCCTGGCCCTGCTCAGTGGAGATGGGGGAATGGCCTGGCATTATGTCTGCTCCTCAAGTGTGCGGGCTCAGCAGATCTCTGCCCAGGCTGAGGCATTGGGGCACACACAGGGCACGGGTGCCAGCCACGGCCAGGGGTGTTAGCAGACAAGCCTCACCTGCTCCGTGAGTCTCTGTTCTCTTTCCCTCTGCCAAGTGGGCTCTGGATGGTGGCCTGAGCCCAGCTGAGGAGCTACCTCTGGTCCTAGGCCCGGTTCAGAGTGAGGGACAGCACAGCAGCAACTCGGGGGGTCCCTGAGCCCTCATCCTACTGCTGTCCAGATGTACGTGGCCCTAGGTCATCACAAGCCCCCTCTGCCCTCACTGAAACAGGGAAGGGGTCAAACTCCAGGAGCACATGGGCCGCTTATGCTTGTCGCTGACCCTACAACTGGGTCTGGCATATCACACAGTGTTCGCTGAAGAACAAAAGTGTCACCCAGGGTAGTCACCGGCCAACAGTCCAGCCCTCCCCGCCCCGCTCACCTGGCGCCTGAGGGGCCTCTGAGCCAGGGGGGAGCGGCCCGGTGGGGGCAGCTTTGGGATGGTGCCCCAGGAGGGGGCGCTGTGGGGCTGGAGCATGTGAGGCGCATCTTTGGGAAGCTGTGGGATGTAGCTGGTGTCTGCAGGCTGGGAGTGGATGGACAGGACAGAGCCTGGGAGGGAAGATAAGGGTGAGGAGGAGACCTGAGCCCTTCCTTCCTACCCCATCAGGGCCCAGCCCTCACCTGGGCTGTGGGCTCCCTTGGGCAGGGGCTGGGGGCCCTTCAGCAATAGATGAGACCTTTCCTGTGACCTCGATGGCTTCCCTAGGTCAGGGCTTGGCTCAGGCAAGGCTGGGGTCCCCCTTGTGTGAGCCCAGCTGCCCTACCCTAGCCCTGGTACCTGACTGGGCTTTGGGGAGCCCCCGGCTCCTGTGGCCTAGGGACCCCTCGGCCGTGCTCCCATTCCGGCACATGTAGCTGTCATTGGGTAGAGAGTGCGTCCGGCTGACCCCAGATTTCCGCACACTTAGCAAGTCTGGTCCCAGTGCCCCAGGTGCCTCCTGGGGGAGGGGCTCCATCTGCAAATGGAACAGGGCAGAGGTGAGGAGGGAGGTGCTGGGTTGGTAACAGAGGCACAGCAGGACGAGGGAAAGTACCCCCACCCACCAGATCCCGTCCCCCCAGGACAAGGTGGTGATGGGCATGAGGTGGCAGGGGAGTGGCAGACACATGATGAGGAGCCCTCCTTGAGTGGGAGGAAGGGTGGGGAGGCCCTGCCCTAACCCATGGCCCTGGCATCACCTTCGAGCCTCCCAGTGGGGTGTGGGTAGGGTGTGGCATCCAAGAAGGGAGAGGAGGCCCCAGTCCCCAGCCCTGCGTGAAGGCCCCCGCACTTTCTGAGCCCCCGGAGGCTCTGAAGGGAGCCCCACAGTCCACAGGGCAAGGGCAAGCTGGGTTCCTGCAGCTGAGCGACAACGGAGACTGGGGCCTGCACCCCACCCGCATTACAACTACTGTTGGACTCGAGGGTAGGATGGGTCGCCAGGCCCGGGCACTACGGACTCTGCTTTTCCTTCTGTGGGCACAAGGGACAGAAATGGGTTTGAGGCATCTGCTTCCCAGAGAGGGAGTCATGAACCTGGGCCCGGCTGGAGCAAGCCCGGGCTCCGCTCTGCCACTGCCACCTCTTCCCCTGAACTGTCCCCTGATTCAGTGAGGCTTAGCACTCCGGTCCCCACATGCCCAGGGCTCCTTCGGCCCAGCAAGCCGGGGATGGCCACGCTGGAGGACCATCTGGGTCCTCTGCTTCCTTCTCAGCCCAGAGCCCACTCAGCCAGCACCCCAGCCCCATCGGGACCCCAGCCTGGGGTCACACGGCCCCCCCACCTGGGCCCTGACATCAGGCAGGAGGAGGAGGCTGCTCACAGTCAGGAGACAGACACAAGGACAACGGGGACAGTGACAAAGGAGACAGAAACGGCCTCCAGGTGAGGAGGGCATGGTAGTGGCAGCAGGGGGTGGTTTGTCTCACGTGGGGGACAGAGGGAAGAGGGAGGGGAGGGCTGGCCTGCACAGGGCTCCAAACACAGAGGGTGGCTCCGAGGCCACTTCTGTTTTGGGGTGTGTCACGCCGAGAGTGCTGCCCTCTGGGCAAGGCTTCCGTTTCATCTTCTCTAATTCTTGGTCCCTTGTGGGGGACCTAAAAGGCCTCGTGCCAACGAAGAGGCTGACGCGGGCGCCCCTGCGTAGGGGCTGGCGAAAGAGGGAGCGAGGACCTGGAGCCTTGCAGCCAGCCCGGCCCGGCCAGCCAGGGGGACGTGAGGGGCAAGTGCATGTACACCGCTGTCCGGGGAACTAAGTAAGAGTGTGTGAGGGTCATCAGGCAAACAGTCATCCGTCAGAGCTAGAGAGCAGGACGGTTCAGACACAATCTCTGACGTCAGAGACAGAGCCTCCATCTCAGCTAGAGGGATCTAGACAGGAGAGAGACGACCAGGCATGAGAAACCAGGACACTCGATTCCCTTTCTGCAAAACAGGGGTGGGAAGACATCCCTGCGCACCTCGCCCCTTTCCCAAATGATCAGACCGCACCTCCCTCACCCAGCTCAACCCCTGCTCTGATCAGAGAATCGGCAGCAGGCGCCAAAGAGCAAAACAGCCACAAAGCAAAGGGACACAGAGACGCGTTCTAAAGGGACCCGGCCCCTGAGCAGCCCCTCCCACACGACCACCACCAGGGAGGGAGCGGGGGAGCCAGGGCTTTGACGCTCACAAAGATGATACCCAACCTCCCCCAAAAAAGAAAGAAAAAGAAAAAGGCCAGCAAAGCCGTCTCCTCTCCTCTCAGCGCAGACAGAGCAGCGTGGGGGGTACCGGAGGCTGTTTTCTGCCTATTCTCTCCTCTTCCAAAAGCCTGGCAGGACTTGGCCTGGCCCCAGATCCCGCTTCTCCCCTCATGGCCCTCCTCCGCCTGCCTGAAGCCTGCTGCCCGCCCGCCCGCTCCAGCTCCAGCTCCAGCTCGGGTCCTGGAGGTGCTGTCCCCACCAGCCTCCTCTGCGCAGGTCAAAGTCACCACACCATCTGGCTGGCTCACCTGCAGGGGGGTGGCAGGGTCCCCAGGACTCTAAGGAAGAGAGGGCTGGGCTGGCAGCTGTCCTGACCCCTCCCATCACTCCTCTCTCCTTCACCTTTCCTGTGAGCCGGGGAGGTACAGGGAAGCGACCCGCTTCCCTTCCTCGTGGCACTGCCCGGTCACTGCCAGCCTGAGCCTAGATCCTGCAAAAGCTCAGCCCTCGCCAAGGCCAGCCACTGCAGAACTGCAGTAAAGGCTTCCTAGGCACCTGCCTTGACCCCTCCATCTCCAGGTGACACCTAGCAGATAGGTCCTGCCTGCTCTGGGTCTGTCGCTCCCACCTGGGGAGGAGATAAGGGACCCTGGGCCAAGGGGAGGGGAGAAGGTGCCCACAAATCAGAAGCTTCAGTAGGCGCTGCGGGAAAGGGCTGGGTGGGACAGGGCGGTGGCAAGTCTTGTTTCACACCCAAGCCCCAGAATCTACGTCAGTTCTCTCAGGACCCAAGTCCCTGGCTACTGACAATGCTCATCCTGCCCCGTGGCTTCAGAGGCCACCCGGGGACTGGGGTTGGGTACTGGACACAGGGAAAGAGACTATGGCCTAATTTATGCCCTGGTACGGTTGTCTGGTCCCCTGCTGCCCCCCAAACCCCCTAAGGTCCCACACTCCCTTCCTTCCAGATTCTTACAAAGCACTTACAAAGGGTGTTCTCAACCCCCCACTTTCCTGTTGGTTCCAGAGCAAGCCTCGATGCCCAACTGCCCCCGCCAACTGCCCCTGAGGTCCTGTGGTTGCTCTTTCTCTCCGCTCCCCCAGCCTTCCCCAAGCACAGCACAGCGTGACACAGCATGGCGTGGTTGGGCGGGGGCACGGCACACGGCACAGTAACCTGTGGGTCGGAGCCGCCCGGGCCGGGGGCGGAAGGGAAGGCGGAAGGCTGGCCCCCGGGGCCCGCCAGCTCGTCCATCAGCTTCAGCTCCCCATCCAGGGAGCCCTGGATCAGCAGGGAGATGGTGTCACACAGCTGTCTGTCCTGGGAGGACCAGCCGGTAAGGGAGTCGGGGAGCGGGGCAGCGATGGGGATCGTCGTGGCCGGGTTTGACGAGGGTGGAGGAGGAGGGGGACCCACGGGACACACACGTGCACGCACGTGGACACGCACAGCCACAGAGAGGCAAGAGGGAGGCGCAGTGGGGAAGAGGGATGGTGGGGGAGGGGAGGGACACCGGAGGGGAAGATGAGCAGGGGCCAGGGAGAGGGCCGCAGGGTTAGTAAACAGGATGGTGAGATGAAGGGAGCCAGGCCAGTTAAGGGTGGGTAGGAAAGAGGTTTGGCAATTGGGCAAGGACAAAGAAAGAAACAGGAAGGAAACAGAAAACTTAGCCTTGAACCTAAGAGCCAGAAAGGGAGACACAGCAGGCTGGAGCAGGGTCGGGTGGGCCGGCACGTCTGCGGCCACCGTGCTGAGGGCGGCCCTGCGTCCTCCGCTGCTGGCTCCTCAGCACCCAGAGGATCTAGGAGGGGCCCGAGGTCCTGCTGGGCTCCCTGTCCGCCACCCGCTGAGCTGCTGGCCAACCACCCCACCCTGCAGGCAGGCGCAGGGTGCTGCAGGCTCACCGTGGGATGCTCAAAGGAGTGGGCTGCCTCGTGCGGGACCCTGGACTTGGGGCTGTCAGGACCCTGGACCCCAGGCCAGAGGAAGGGGCTCCCGAGTGGCGAATGGGGCTGTGGGCTGAGCGTCTTCATCTCCAGCTCCAGCTCGGCCTCCAGCTCGGCCTCCTCCTTGGCCTCCTTGTTGCTTTCCTCCAGGTGCTTCATGAGCACGGCGATCACCACATTGACCAGCACGAACTGGGCCGTGAGCACGAAGGACACGAAGTAGATGGGCGAGATGACGGTGTTGTAGCAGGTGGACTCCTGGTCGCAGTCCCGGAGGGTGTCCTGGGAGGCAGGACAGAGGCATGAGGCTGGAGGACGCGGATGGAGCCGTGGTGAAGCAGGCCGCAGGGAGGGAGCCGTGGTGTCCTGGGGACAGAAGGGCCTCACCTTCATGATGCCGTTCCAGTTGTCACCCGTGGAGACACGGAAGAGGGTCAGGAAGGCCATGCCGAAGTTCCGGAAGGTGGCATGCCGGCCCAGGCCCTCACAGGGGTGTGTCTCGTCACATTCTGGGGGCAGGGAGAGGGAGCAGAGAGGCTTTGATGAGGACAGGAGCCCCATTGCCTCTCGTCCCGGCCCTCTGGCCTTCTCAGCCCCAACTCACCTAGGTCTCCAAAGAGCTCCACACCCAGAGCTGCAAAGATGAAAAACAACAGCATGAAGAGGAGTCCCAGGTTCCCCACCTGCGAAAGAGGGGGAGAGACAGAAACGGTGCCGCTGGATCTTCTGGTCCCCAGCTTCCTGGAACCCCTGTCCCTGTGCAGGGCGCCACCCCCTCGCCAAGAGGACCCGGCCCATGGCACCTTCCAGCTACCTGGGGCAGGGCCTGCATCACCGTGTCAAGCAGCGCCCGCATGCCCACGGCCATCTTCAACAGCTTCAGCACTGTGGAACAGGGCAGAGTCATGAGCGGGCTCTTCTGTGGCCCCAGTGGGTGGAGCCAGTGGGGTTGGGGTGTAGCTGGTGGGATGCCCAGGGTGCCAGGCAGCCTATACCCACACCAGCCCCAGACCGTCCTCTCCGGTGTTTGCCATGTCCTCTGGGATGGTCAACCTGGGAAGGCAGGAAGTGAGTGGGTGCCAGGACCCACCTCGGGCGATGCGCAGCACCCTCATAATGCGGATGATGGTGGGGTTGATGGGCAGCGAGGCGTTGACCTCGATCTCCTCCAGTGTGATGCCCATGATGGACAGCAGCACGATGGCCAGGTCCAGCTGGTTCCACCTGGAAAGCCCGGGATACAGCTTCCTGAGTGGGGGAGGGGTGGTGGAGGAGGAGCAGTTGCGGGGCAGAAAGACCCAGCTGGCAAGGAGGGCAGAGGTCAGCTGGTGCAGCCTCCCGTCCTGCCGAGAAGGGACGTGGCTTATCTAAGGCCACACAGCCACCTGGTGGCACAGGTAGGCAGGACTAGACCTCAGCTCCGGGGTCCCTGCATCTCACTGTCATTCACTTGCTCTTTTATTGGGAACTTACATGGCGTTTGTTCTGTGCCATGCACTGTTTTAAGGACTTCACAAGTTGTTCAGAATCTCACCACTGTGGCGTGGATACTACTCTTCCTCATTTTATGAATGAGGAAAGTGAGGCACAGAGAAGTAAAGTAACTTATCCAAAGTCACTAGCTACCAAGGGAAGGAAGGACTAGGACTTGGATCCAGTCCAGTATGGCTCTGGGCTCCGCGCCCCCTCCAAGCCAGGCCCCTCAGATTTCTAGCTGCCAGGGGCCTCTAAGTCCTGTGTGCCCAGGTTTCCTTCCATCCCCTCCCACCTCCCAGCTCTGGATGCTCGGGGAGTTAAGGGTCTTCAGAAACTAGCTGGGTCAGTCCTGAGGGTCCTGGCCCTCCTTCCGACTTC
Source organism: Petromus typicus (assembly GCA_004026965.1). Classification (NCBI taxonomy): domain Eukaryota; kingdom Metazoa; phylum Chordata; class Mammalia; order Rodentia; family Petromuridae; genus Petromus; species Petromus typicus. The sequence goes on from PVIR01007256.1 coordinate 35,196, forward strand.
TACCCACCTTTCCTCTCTGTTACCTGTCCTGGAAGAACCTGCGGAAGCCGAAAGCCACCAACTTGAAGACTGACTCCAAGACGAAGATGACGGTGAAAATGTAGTTGCAGATCTTCAGAGCCTCATCTAGGATCTGCAGGGATGAGGGCAGAGGCAGGGTCTTGGCAGGCCCAGGGTTGGCACCTGCCTCTGCTCCTCTAGTACCACACTTCCCGGGCTGGAGACAGGACGGATCCAGATGGACACACCCTTCCCTTCCCGCCAAGATGGCTACCATCGGCTACGGCTGAGGCACGCTGAGACCTCATTCATGTGAATAACCCGAATCTGTGCGAAATGGTCTCTCTCCATGACAGATGGCAAGAAGAACACGTAAGAAAGTACCGGGAGGCCCGGCATGATAGGGCTGCAAGGGACTCTGTACACTGCCAGTTCCATCTCCCCACTGTACAGATGGGGAAACTGAGGACTGCTGGGGAAAGAAGAATGGAGACGTGGCAAGGCCACAGGTGAGACCCGGAGCTAGCCACTTACTACTCTACGTTTAGAGGACAGGCTCCGGTCATCTGTACGCTCAACAATCCTGAGCCCAGCACGTACTGGATGCTCAGTAAACATCCACTGGTGATGACACCAAGTCCTCATTTCCCAGTCTTGTGACCCTAGTCAAACCAACCAATCTCTTGAGCCTCGGCGTTCTCACGTTTGAGACAATGATGACATCCATATGATACCCATACTGTGTGCCCAGCACTCACTAGACACAGAGATGCCCAGGCTCAGGTCGTGGTCTCCACCCAGGGGTCCCAGGCTAGATGTCAGGGCTGGTGGCTGGTCACCCACTCTTACCTGGGGCTGCTGATAATGCTCCATGGCCATGGTGACCACGTTCAGCCCGATGACCCCTGTGATGAAGAGGTCCAGGTAGTGGCTGGTGCACAGGTGGTGGACAAGGAGCCGGAAGCGGGAGTAGTCGGAGTAGTAGGGCTTGCACTGGGCTTCTGGGAGGGGAGGAGGAGAGCGGGGTGGTGCGAACCTTGGCCCCTCCGCACCCATCCCCCGCAGCCCCTCCCAGCCACCAGCCTCTACGCCAGAGCTAAACATTCCACGTCATCAGTGCGCTCGCCCTCCCCTCGCTGCCCTTGGCGGCAGCTCTCCTGGCAGGGCTCCCTCAAGCATCTGTTCTACTGGCTGCAGTCAGGAGGCGGCCGGGCCTGGACATGCAGCACTCTCCACCCGACCCCCCGTTAGACACCAGGTGAGCCCCTCCCCTAGGCAGCCTCCAAAGACTAAGGCCGGATCAGTGAGAGATGTACCCAGCCTTGTGGGGCGCAGAGGGAGCTCTGTCAACGCCTTCTCGCTCAGCCCCTGGGGGAGCAGAGATCACCCGGAGCTGGGATTTGCAGATAGAGCCAGAGACTGGGAACTGACATCTTCTTGGCTGGCTGCACTGAGCCAGTTCGGGACCTCCAGGGACAGGGCCTGGGTCCCTGCAGCCTCACGCCCGAGGAGGGCCATGGGGAGGGTGCAAGACTCTGCCCATCCCAGGTGCCAGCTGGGAGGGCTCCTGACAGACTCACCTAGTTTCTAACGAGGCCATGCCCAGCCTGCCCCGGGGTCGGGGACACCGCGACAGCGCGGGCTGGGCTGGAAGCACTGTCTGGGATCTGTCAGGCACAGCGTTGCTCTTGTAATTAGCCAACCACTTAGTTATAAAAATCAGTGCCAGGAGGTGAGCCTGCACTGGGAGCAGGAGATTGGAGGGCCTCCTCTGGGTGCTGAGGAAGGGCCAGGCCACGCAGAGGCACGTGGCATCCAGAGCGTGTGCGCAGATCAGTTTCCCAGGCAGCCACAAGGAGGCGTGGGGCAGCCTCAGGTCCCAGACAGCCCTTCCCCCGGTGGAAGCTCTCGGGCAGAAGCCAACCAGTAAGGCTGCAGCCTCCGAGACCTGGGCTGGGGTAGCAGGAAGCTTTGGGCCCAAGTTAGCTCAGATAGGACCATCCTTTCCCATGCAGCAGACCACTGAGCAGAAGGTAAACTGAGTCAGGGAGTGGTCTTGGGTGGGCCCCACCCAAGGCCAAAGGAAGAAGAGTGCCCAGGAGCAGCACGGTCTGTCTTGCAGTAGCTCTGCTCCAAGCCTACCACTCCACATCGGCCTTGAGGTGTGGATAACCAGAGGTGCAGGGACCCCAAGGCCACATGTGCCTTTCGTGTTCAGAGATGGGCCAGCCGATGTGGCTTCGTAGGCTCGAGTATCTGTGCTGGCCCCTGGAGAAGGAGGGTGGAGAGGCCCAGGCTGGGGCAGCACGAGGCCACCGGTTATCCACACCCGATGGTGGAGGGTGGTCGGGCTGCAGGCTTCTTCCTTCCTTCCCGCAGTACCGCGAAAACCAGAGGGCGCTATTCGCCCTGCATTGCCTTAGCAGCCGGAACTCTTTCTCTGCATTAATCTCCATAAATGCCGAGAGCACCCGATCCCATTATGCTAAAATATGAATGGAGAATTAACTAAAATGTTTGAATACAATTAGGTTAGAAAAAGCAGCTCCTTATTAGCCCCATTATTAGCTGCAACAATGCAGAGGGGAGGCTGGAAGAGAGAGGGCCTCCTCTCCTGTGACCCGGGCCTGACTATACGAGCAGCCCTAGGTGAAAAGGAGGTGCTGTCGCCCTGGCTCTGTCTTCAGGCCTCGCTCTGAGATCTGGGTGGGCTTGGAGCCAGGCAGAGGATCCGCCCGGCCAGGAGGGAGGTAGGGCTGGGATGACTGAGGTAGGGCATTTGCTGGTGGCCCTTCTTTCTAGTGCCTGGGCCCAGGCCCGCAGGTGCTGGGCTGTCTGTGCCCTTTCGCTACAGCACAGTCTAAGGAGCACTGGGCTGGTCCCATGGACCACTTCTCGGGAGCCCTTGGGCTGCAACCCAGAAAAACCAGCAGGACCTGAGCTTCCAGCCCAAGTCATGGCCACAGCTCCCTGCCTCCCACAGAACAAGCTGCCTTAGGCGAAAAAGACACCAGAGGCACACGGGGCAGAAGGGCAGCAGCCCCAGCCAGGCAGGCGGGAGGAGCTGTGAGTGACAGCAACAGGCACAATGAGTTAGTAAGGTCGTTGGGAGCCCAAGACAGCCAGGGCAGGGTGGGCGAAGGACAGTGACAGGGAGAGAGTGGAAGGCAGGGTCACTCCCCGGGACACGGGCCCCCAGCAGAGGCCTTGCCTTGGCTGCTGTGGGTCCTGCCCTGGGGAAGGGTAGAGGGTGAGTAAAGGTGACTGCCATAGGAGGTTAGGGAGGACCAGCCTGACCCAGTCCCCCAGCAGCCCCAAGTGTCTGGTCAGGCCTGTTCCTGGGAGATCAGACTCTTCCCTTCTGCCCTGCCCTGGGTCTGGTGGCCCGGGGAGATGTGGTGCACGGGCTTGACTCCCAGTAGTCCCCAGAGTCCTCTCGCAGTACCCGGATGGGGCCAGGAATCTGTGTGTCAGTTCTCTGGAACCTGGAGAACTCTGGGCTAGACCCTCTGAATGCCCCAGGTCCTGCCAAGAGGGTATGGGATGTTCCGTACCCCTGTTCAAGGTCTCGGGTCCTCCCTAACAGCCGGGGGGAAACAACATATGTGTCACAGGACCAGGGCCACAGACCAAACACAGGTGCAGGGTGAAAATAAGCAGCATTTACTGTGGAGTCCTGTCGTGACTGGGGGCTGTGAGTCTGCATGTGTTGGCTCATGGAACAACTCATCCCTCTGAGGGGCCTCAGCGGGCCAGTCCGGGCTTGGGTGGTATTTTGGGGGGTGCATAAATGTGCACACTTCAACCGGAAGCCCCAACGACAAGCCATAAGGGAAAAGCTGAAGGCCACTTCCTCCCCTCCTGCCCCGTCCCCTCAGCCTCAGGAACTCACAGAACAGCCTGACACAGAGACATGGAGACCCCACAGCCCAGACACAAACCAGCCTGAGCCCCAAAGGCCCGGTGCCTCAGTGGCAAATACGCGACTCGGCACCCTGGGCCCAGGGGTGTGGATGAAGCCTCAGGGGCTCCCCTGCCCCGGCGCCCCCTAAGGTCAGATGGCCCGGCATCCCCAGGGGGCTACCTGGCCAAGCAGGACAGTGGGAAGGGTGGACAGTGCGACATCACAGTCCAAGCCCTGGGCAGCCTCAGGAGTTGTTGAGAGAGTCCTTTGGTTCTCTGCAGTATCTTTTTTTTTTTTTTTTTTTTTGGCAGTACCCGGGAGGGGATCGAACTCGTGCGCTTGTAGGGCACGCAGTGGTGCCCCTGAGCGAAAGCCCTGGCCCCTCTACAGTATTTCTAAAAGCTTAGAAGAATCAGACATTTGCCTATATTAAGACCCCCAAGCGCTAATTTTAAGGCAAATGGACTTTTTTTCACCATTTTCAGTGTGTAACCTTCTGCAGCCCAGAAACTCTGATGAGCAATTAGCTGTGCCTTTGATTAGTAATATTGGTAAAATAAAGTCATTACTGAAGTGCTGTTAACGTCAGAGATGGTCTTTCACACCACAGGGTCTGCAGGAGGAGGTGGTATTGGGGATCCGGAGAGTAAACAGCTTGGGGGCCACCACTGGAGCTATCGGGGGTGTGACGAGGCCCCATCGCCGTCACGGTGGACCAGGTGCCAGGGGAGGGCAGATGGCACAGGCAGGCCTTCCCAGAGACACAGCGCTTGGAGATAAGGACTTGACTCACTCACAAACATTTGGGTTTTTTGGAAGAAGCTTGTGGCCAACCCAGGCCTTCGGTTCCCAGTTCCCGCTGTTGGCAGCAATGACGCACCACCATGGTTACTTGACTATCAATGAGCTTCCTCAATTATTCATCGTTACATTTTTAAAACAAATCCTTCGCTCTGCTCTCATCCTGTTCCCTCTGATCAGGCTCCTTTCAGACAAGAGGAGGTACAGAGATCCGCCGCTCTAATGATTCAACATTGGGGGCAGGGAGAGGGTGCAGGGGGACCGGTGGTCCCCACTTAGCACAGGCCTGCGTGACGACGGGGAGCCCAGTGCTTCAGCCCCTGCCCTCTTGGGGGCCCCAGGGACCCTTGGCCTTATACCCCAGAGGACAGAATCAAGGAGCCATGGAGAGCAGCAAAGAGTACTTCCCCACACTCATGAACCCATGTCCCAGACGCAGTACCTGACGCAGCGCTGGCTGAGCTGCCGGAAGCAATTACATCGTCCAGCATTAGATCTAAAAGAACGAAACACGACATTGGTCATTGGCTGGCCCGGGTGCACAGGGCAGGGCCCCTCACAGCTGGCCCTCCTCAGCTCTGGCCCTCACTCTGCCTACAAATGGGGTGGCTGGTTCTCAATTATGCCCCAAATTGGGAGACATAGGGCACTGGGGGGCAGGCGGCCTCTCCCCGTAACAGATGTCCTCTCCTGCTGCATGGCGGCCTCTGCTGCACCTGAGCAGCGCCAGACCCCAGAAGGGGAGCCAGCTGGCAGGGCGGGGCAGTGGCACCTCCTGCCAAAAGAGTTCCATCTGCAGATGCCCCGAGGAGGGAGGAAGCTCTATTTGAGGGGCGCAGGGTGCATGGAGAAGGGGCAGGGTGGGGTGCTGGGGACAGGCATGGCTCAGCTTTCGACTCGGTGGGAAGCTGAGACCGGATCCCTAGCCCGCAGCCAGACAGGGGTCTTGAAGTCTGTGGAGGGGCAAAGCACAGAGAACTGCACTGCCCGTGACTGCCCGGTGGCCTCTCCTGGAGCAGCACTGTCCCCGCTCGTGTGACTCCCACATTCTCCCAGGTGCCCGTCACAGGCCGAGGGCAGGGGGGTCCCCGCAGTCCTGACTCGCCTGGTGGTACTCACTTTTCCATACACCACCAGGAAAACGCAGAGCCCTGCACGCGTCTTAGCAGTGGAGGGAAGATGGCTTGTGAGAGGGTGGAGAAGAGGAAGGGAAACCCACAGAGCAAACAAGGACACACCGAGACACAGAGGCTGGGAACCCACACAGACAGACACGTGGAGGGCCGTGGCACAGCACTCGGAGACTGGATGGCAGACAGACAGGAGCCTGGGCGCCAGCTGGGAGCCAGGTGCCCGCGCACCTGCAGCTGAACCACAAACACAGTGGCTCCTCCCACACCCTGCTGCCCAGGCTCAGCGCCACCCCGCACCTCTGTGGCACTGGGGCACAAGGAGAAGATGGCACAGGGCTCACACACCCTGTGCAGCAGATGCTGGGGGCCCAGGGGAGAGACTGAGGGTCGTCATGAGCCAGGAGACTTTTCTTTTTCCTTCTTTTTCAGTCTGGTAAGGGCCCTGACAATCAAGTCAAGGTAGTTTCACTGGACCGAGGGAGGGAGGAAGGCCGAGCTGCTGTCCCTTTACGGGTACTGGAAGGTCTTGCTCAGCAGCCACAGGGTCAAGGCATTTGCTGGGCAGCCCTGGGCTGGGCTGGCACCACTTGTGCCCATCCCGGGTGGCTGGGCCCCAGCGTGGGATGATAGGGCATCAGGTAGGTTCCCAAACTCTGAGGCTCCTCTGAGAGTCGCGCTGAGAGGCCAGATGTCAGCTCCCACCTGGGGAGCATGAGGCTACGACGCGGGGAGCCCGGTGCGCGGGGGGGCAGCGCCCTCACCCACGGGGCTGACCCGGTCTGCTCCGTGCAGGCTCTAAAGGCGGACATGCTGCCGGGAGAGGAGATGAGGAAGGGGGCGGGAGCAGCTCCTCCCGGCCCCGCCCCAGCCCCGCCCCGGCCCCGCCCCCTGCAGTCTCAGGCCAATGTCAAGCACGACCCCGAGAGAGGTTGAAAGGCTACCGACCGGCCATCTGCTTCTCCTTACTCCTTCTCTTTTTCTCCAGGCGCCGCAGCCGCTTCTCCTCGCGCCGCCGCGCCTCCTCCTCCTCCTGGTGCTGCCGGCACTTGTGGAAGTTCTCCACCACCACACCCACGAACATGTTCAGGACGAAGAAGGCCACGATGAGCAGGAACGAGATGAAGTAGAGCAGCATCCAGGGGTTGTGGTTCATGATGGGCTGGAGGAAGCAGGAAGGACGGGCAGGGGCATCAGCCAAAGGCGAACTGCCTCGGGCGCCGCCCGTGGTGAGCCGGTGAGGCGCAGACGGTGTATGGGTTGATGTTAGGCAGGAGGGAGGGTAGAGACCTGGAAAGGAGAGCTGATACTCTCCAGCCCTCAAGTGTGTGGCTTTGTTCTGCCCACCCCAGCCTGGAGGGCAGGAGGGCCCACGGTTCCTGGGGCTTAGGACTGAGCCAGATTTCTAGGTCAAGTTCATTGACTTTGAAATGTGCATCACTAATTCCCAAGCCAACAAAACACAACCAGACCTGGCGCACAGGCCACCAGTTACAGCCCCGGCATACGATGTGGCCCTCTCTGATGTCACTCGCTGGCCAGCACTGGCACTGCCCAGCTCAGCCTCACCTGCTGGTCCACGCCCACAGCGTCCAGCCCGTCATACATGATGTCCACCCAGCCATCTTTGGAGGCCAGCACGAACAGGGACATCAGGGCCTGGGGGCCAAGGAAGCAGGAAGAGAAGACAGGTTACCTGACATCCAGACTGTGTAGCTGAACTGTCCACCCCCTGCTACCAGAGTGACACACTCCAATTTCAGGAACACTGTCTGTCCCAGGGCGCCATGGCTGCCCCAAAGCCAAGAGCCTCACAATCTCTGGCCTCAGACAGGTGGGGAAAGGGCACCCGGAGCCAGCCAAGCCGAGTGGGCTGCTTCCCCTTTTACATCTCTACGTCTGCACATTCGGAGTGCAAACAACCGTCCGACAGTATGCAGCCGATCATGTAAGCTAACAGACGTTCTCGCTTTGGACCCTTATCCTGAGACCAAGGAGATATTATTATGGCCCCATTCACTGGCTGATGAGACTGAGGGCCTGACAGGCCAGCTGCTCACAGTCCCTGGGTCGACAGAGGGGTGTTCATTTGACAAACGATCTCATGTATGCTGCCTGCACCCAATCTGATGTGCCCCAGCCACCGCCCTCTGCCGTGTGGCACAGTGGCCCTGGGCGAGCCCTCACGCTTGGCGAGCCCACAGGTCTCCATCCTTGGTGGGGCTGAGGCCCTGGGGCTTCCTGGCTGCAGCCTGCAGCATGGTCTGAGCCTGGGATCAGCTGGGCTGATAGGCAGGGACGACCCCTGGTCGCCCATCTCTCTAAGGGAGTGGGTGCCCCTCATTCAGTGTGGTAGCCTGTGGCCCCTCCAGACTCCTGCCACCGCCACCCCACTCTGAGCCGGGACTCACCTGGCCGAGGTTGTCAAAGTTGTACTTGTGCCGGACCCACCGGTAACTGGCCTCGGCACAGTCCGACTTATTGGTGATGTTCCTGGTGTCCTCGCCCTGGCACACAAAGAACTTCCCTTTGAAGAGCTGGAAGCATACACATGCCAGGGTCAGAGAGAAGAGAGCCGGGAAACCAGGACTCCCCAGCTGGGGGCCTGTGGGGTCTGGGCACACCCTGGATGCGGGGCACTCAGGTCTGGAGTCAGTCACCTCCCTGCAGAGGTTCCCAGTGGGTGGCCGAAAAGGCTGGAATCTGTTTGGAAAGTTCACCCCATTCCGGGGTGACCAGACTGATGGCTGGGGTGCGTGGGGAGTGACTAGAGGGGGAAGAGGATCAAAGGCCTGAGTGAGCAGCTTGGGACAGACTGAAACCCACGGGAAGAGCCCCAGGAATGGACTCAACAACAGCTTGCTCTCGGGAAGCTAGGGGGGGCTCCCCACCAGCCCTTGTGGGGTGGGGGGGTCCAGCAGAAAGGCTCCACACAGCTTTGGCAAATGCATCCAGGTCCCTGGGGCTGCAGAATTTCTAGGAAAGCCAGGGACAGCCCTTCCCCAGGGCGCAGGGGACATCTTGGGAACCACAGGAAAGGAGAGGCTGGGGGTGGTAGCCACCAGGAGCTCCACACCACCCCAACTGACAGCAGTTTGCCCTGCAGCTGGAACTGGGACTCTGGAAGATGAAGACAGGGTGGAGAGCGCCCTGGTACCCCAAGGCGTCTACTGAACCCTTCAGGCCGCTCTGGTTCTTTTTCCTCCAAAGCCAAGTCTCCTCCCTGGGCCCAGAGCCAGGTTTCCCCAGCAGCCCCCACTTCCTGCCTTGTCTGGGGTCTGCGCCCGCCTGCCAGCACGCTGCTAACCTGGCCCAGCTGTCTGGGCCCTGATCCCCGGGCCTGGCGCAGAGCCCGTTCTGCTCAAGTGGGGAAGGAAGGGAGGAGATCCCGGAGTTGGGGCACAGGCCAGCATCTGCGCAGGGAGCAGACAGCTCCCTCCAGTAATCACGGGTCTGGGGCTTCTCTGAGGCCATGTCCCCTTGGGGTTCCCCAGGGGCTAAGGGACCTGAGGCCTAAGACTCAAGAGGAGAGGTTCCTGCTAATTCCTTTCTGATGACAGCGGCAGCGACTTGAGCCTCGGGATCAAGAGGAAAGGACTCTCGGTCCTCAGGTTTCCGTGGACAGACCCCATAACCCACCGACCTGCACTCCTAGGATGCCAAAAATGATGAAGAAGGCACAACAGATGACCACAATGTTGCCGATGGGCTTCAGGGAGGACATGAGTGTCTCCACCACCAGCTTCAGTCCCTGGGCCCGGCTGATCACCCTGCGAAGTCAGAGAGGATGGTGAGACGAGTTCCCCGTCCGGCTCCTACCCCAATATTGACCATTTTGGGGTCCTCCTCTCGGTCCCCCCACCTTCACTGTGCAGAACAGAGGCCTCTTTTTAGGAGACTCCGCCATAAGGCCCCTCAGCCCTACTCTCCAGATGGGTTGCTGATACCCTACTTCCAGCACTGCAGACATATTCCCTGATCAGGTTGGGAGTGGGGAGGACCCCTTGTGAGATGGAGACACCCCCCCAGGGAACACTCCAGGTGGAGGCTGTGAAGACTGTGCAGTCGACACGTCCCATCATGCCAGGTGACCCCGAGGATCTGTCACTTGGGACAGGAGGAGGGTCAAGATGTCTTGGAGGACCATCGCCACAACTATGATCTGAATGTCATCTGTAGTCCTGGAGTGTACGGCTGTGGGAGGTGTCCCCAAGGTGACCATCTCATGGGGAGGAGACTGCAGAAGCTGCCCGGGTAGAGTGGGGGTCACCTGAGCGGGCGCAGGGTCCGCAGCAGCCGCAGCACCCTCAACATGCCCAGGATCTTGGTGCCGCTGTCGGAGACCATGGACACCAGGATGTCGATGACGGAGATGAACACCAGCAGCCCATCGAGCACGTTCCAGCTGCTGCGCAGGTACGCTTGCTCCCCAAAGCACCAGCCCAGCGCCACCACCTGGGAGCCGCAGCCACCTGTCACCAGCCAACCTCTCTGCGGTCTCCAACCCTCCCTCCACTGTGACCGCCCTCCCACCCTCTCTAGTGCTGTGGTCTGCACGCCCACCAGGAAACAAGGGCCCAAACCAGCGCTGACAGCCCGCTGTCACCTTCACAGTCATTTCAGCCAGAAAGACGGCAGTGAAGATGTAGTTGGAGAGGGTCAGGAAGATGCGTTCCTGCAGGAGAGAGGCAGGAGCTGCCTACCGCGACCCCTTGCCGTGGGCCAGGTTTGTTCAAAAGAGCCAGAATCAGCTTCAAGCTTTGGACAGAGACAGATGAGCCACACCCTGCACAACAACACAGTTCCCGCAGGCTCCGACTCGGCCCCCGTCACACACAGGTGCAGGTGCAGCCGGCCTGCAGCTCTGTGGACAGGCTCGTCCCAGTCCCAGCGCGCAGTCTCCCCACCACGTGGCCGGGAGGACACGCTCCACACTGTGGTGCTGTTCTCCAAGCCCCAAATCCCAGGCCCAATTCCCCAGCTCCTTGAAACTGGAGCAGGATTGAATGTGCTCTCTGACCCCTGCCTGCCACGATACTTCCTCGCCTGCTTTCCTGCCGTGTGTCCCAGAAACAGAGCAAGGCAGGCATGCGGGGGCCTGGCGACAGGTGCCAGTGCCTCCTTGGGCACCATTGTTATGCCAGCACGGATGGCCCCGTGCCTCGAGCTGAGGCCATTCCTGGTGGCCACGAGAGGTCCTGGGGGTGGCTGGCAGTGTGAGGGCTGGACAAAGGGCACGAGAGCAGCAGGCATGGTCGGAGATAGAGGGTTGAATAGGGAGGTGGGGACAGTGATAGAGAGCTTGGCACGGGGCCTGGGGCTTAGCGAGGGGCAGGCAGGGGTCCCCGGTGGAGGCCCACACTCACCCACCTAGGCCCAAGCCGGCCCCTCCATTCCTGGGGCTCCCTGCAGCCCCACCCTGGCCTGGCTGGAGCCCACCCTAATGGAAAACAGAAGCCCCGGCAGCTCTGAAATCCAAACAATAATGTAGGAGGCAGCAAGGAGGGGTGAAGGGGACCTCGGGCCACCTCCAAGCCAGTGCTGGGGGAACAGGGCCACGCCCACCCACCCTTCCAGGGCCTGCCTGCCTGCCAGTGGGAAGGGCTGAGGTGCCAGGCAGGGAAGAGACAGCGCCCAGAGCCAGCTGGGCGCTTCCCTGGGCCGGGACTCCGGCTTCTGGGCTCTCCCGTCCTCTGGGAAGGACCGAGTTCAAAGCCAGGGAGAAGTGATCAGAGTTCCCCTCCACAGCTCCAGAAAATCTCCTGGTTTGTGACCTGGCAGGACCCCAAGGCACAGAGAGCAGCGTCTACGTGCAGCCACAGAGCACCCTCAGGCAGCCTGGGCCAGCTTCTTCCAGCACTGTTCCAGGCCTTGGCTGCAGGCAGGACGCCGAGGCTGCGCGGCCCCACCACAGTGGGACTCACACACAAGTGCCCCGCGAGCCTCTGGCTCGGGAGAACAAGCCGTCTACACACAGCGGGGTGCCACAGAGCACCCAGTGAGCCTGGGGTGTCACCAGGGGAAGCCGAAGCAGGAAAGGACACAGAGGGCATCTGGGGGGCAGGAGGAAGGGCTGGACTGCTGGGCCTGCTTGCCTCCCTGGCACCTCTGAACTGAGTGCTAACCCGGGAGAGGCCTGGCACCCAGCGGAACTCCAGAGCCGTGTTTACAGTCCAGGTGACTCACAGCGCTGTGGGGGTCGATTTTGGGGCGCTCCATGGCAATGGTGATGCAGTTGAGGAAGATGATGACGAGGACCACGTGGTCGAACATCTTGTGGGTGATGATTCGGTGACACAGAAGGCGGAACCTGCTTGGGCCGGAGGGACAGGCCTCACCCACAGTCCCCGCAGGGCCCTCCCAACCGAAGCCCTGGCTCACACCCCTACTTCCAGCATCCCTGAGTGGCACTGCGGAGCACAAGGACGCCCCCTTCCCACTACCTTGACTGAGGAGGGAAGATGTAGGCCGACCAGGAGTCTCGCTCACGGCAGCAGGCAGGCAGCCGGGCACGGATCCAGGCTCGGATTCGCTCCCCTTTGCTCTACAGAAGAAAAGCCAGGGTGTGAGCAGGGCCTGGCCTCAGACCTCGCCCGGCCCACACTGCCCACGGCAGCCCCTTTATTCTCTTCCTTTATTCCCAAACCCGCCTCCCTCTGAGCCATGCAGCGTCCCGGCCCTGAGTGGCACAGCCCCTCTGCCCCTCCTGCCCTGTACCCCTGCCCAGGCTCTCCATTCCTCCACCCTGCACCAGCCCAGCCCCCGCCAGTCCTCCCGTTGGGCCCGGGAGCCGCATCAATTATCAAAAATTGTGCTCGTCACAGCTGTCTGTGCGGACACACCTGGGCAGAGGAGACACTGGTCCCTCTCCTCACGTGCTAACCCCGCTCCCGGCAGAGTGGGTGGGGAGGGGCTGGGCGAGGGAGCATGGGTGAGGATGGGCTGAAGTCGGGCTTGTGACAAGGTCCAGAAGAGAAGGGGGCCGGGAGGAACGACGTCAGTTTAGAGAGATGAGTGATGGGCCTTTCTGAGTCACAGGGAGAGGGCCATGAAAGATTCATACTCATCTTCCCGAAACCATTCATATCCACTGAGGACAGCAGTGCCACAGTCCCAGGCATGACAAGGACCTGGGCTCAGCGGGGCCACAGGGGGACAGGGGCTGCTTGGATGTCCCCCACACTTGGAACCATAACACCCTTTGCATCTTGCCAGCAGCGGGGCAGACGCCCTTTCTCAAGGTCAGCGGGGTCACCGCGCCCACAGGGGCCTCACCAGGTTGCCCTCGTCGTCGCCGTCGTCACCATCAGGCGGGGGGTCGTCCGGCCGCAGGGTTCGGGCCAGGCGGCTGGAAGCCGACTTGCCATTGCAGTCCTGGTGCTCGGAGGCGAAGCTCCGGCCGCTGGCTGTGCGATGCCGCCCGGGCACCTGCAGCATGTCTGGCAGGTCGAAGGAGCTCTTGGCCTCCCGCTCCAGGGAGCCTCTGGGATGGTGGTCACTGCCTGCCGGGCTGGCCCGCTCCTCCTCCTCCGAGCTCTCACCCTCGTCCTGGCTTTCGCGGCCCTCGCCAGACAGCAGAGACCGTCGTTCCCCGCTGGGGCTCCGGCGCTTCAGGCTGGGGGCTCGGCCCAGGCTGTTGCGGCTTGAGCGCCTGCTGGTCCAGCTGCTGGCAGCGCTCCAGGGGCTGTGCGGGGAGCTGCGGGTGCTGGGCTGTGAGTGAGCAGAGGAGGAGGGGCCTGAGCAGGGGCGCATGACCTCACACCCCTCGGTGCACCCCTGCCCTGGGGCCTCCTTGGCCTGAGGCTGGGTGCAGAGGTGAGAGAGCGGGACCTCTGGCCCGGGTCCAGACTCTGACTCACAACATCCCGCAGTGACCTTATTACACCTCTCTGCGCCCACTTCCCAGCATGTGAAGTACACACACAGCAGCACCTGGTGAGAGAGCTAATGTCGCTGACAGGGAGCGTAAACTAGCAGCAAGAAGAAACTCAACTGAACAGCCAGAAACAATCCAATTTACAAAGTGGGCAAAGGATCGATAGATATTGCTCAAAAGACAGAAACAGCCCAAAGGTATACATGTATTTTTTCCAACAGGTATGTATAAAACATGTTCGACAGCACTGACCATCAGAAAAATGAAAGTTAAAACCACAATGAAATATCACTTCACACCTGTCAGGATGGCTGTACCAAAAAAGAGTGGAAAAGCCGAGTGAGGTACTTTACGCCTATAATCCCGGCACTCAGGAGGCAGAGGCGGGAGGATCGCTGTGAGTATGAAGCTCGCCTGGGCTGCACACTGAACTCAGGGTCAGCCTGAACTACAAAGTGAGACCCTGTCTCAAAACAAAAAAAAGATCGGAAAAAAAGGAACTCATGCACTTTGGTGGCTGTGGAAATTAGTGCAGCTGTTACAAACTGTACGGGGGGGGCCCTCAAAAAACTAAAATTGGAACAATTATATGATACAGCAAACCCACAACTGGATATATGTGTATACCTAATATATTTATAAATATAAGATGAATTTATAATATTATATATACAAAGAGGTAGGAGTCATGATACAAGGTATGGGATGCGGGGTGTCATAGCTTCATATAATGGAAGGTTATTGAGCCTTTGAAAGGATGATCTTGCCATCTGCATTATTATGACGGATGGATCTGGAGGATTATTGTTACACTAAGTGAAATAAGCCATGCACAGACAGGCCTCACGTACACATGGAATCTACAGCACTCAGAGAAGAGAAGAAGGGTGCGCATGAGGAGACGCTGGTCAAAAGGTACCGAGTCTCAGTGAGACAGTGAGGATGCATACATTTGGAGATCTACTGCTAGCACGGCTATTAGGAAATGACGAGGTGATGGATATGTTCATTAGCCTGATTTAATCATGCCACAATATATACATATATCAAAACGCCACATTTTAACCCATAATTAGGTGCGATTATTTGTCAATTTAAAATGAAATATTAAACACTAAAAATAAATGCATAAAACATGAGGGCGTGGGCTGACACCAGCCTCATGGACTAACGGGCTGGCTGTCACTGGCCTCAGTCATCAGCAAAGAGGCGGTGAAGATGGCGCCTGCCCCACAGTGCCATGAGTTAAATGCGGCCAGAACGCTTCCGGTGCAGCGGCTGCCACCGCGTCCACCGCGTCGGGAAGCAGAGGAGGGCCGGTTGTCAGGTCTGAAGGAAAGAGGGCAGCCCGCACCCTGGCCCTGTCTTACAAAAGAGGCTCCAGGAGGTCGAAGCTGAGCCTCGCCTCGGTGAAGGGAGCCCTGCTCTTTCTCCTCCATGGCCAGGGCCCCTGTGCTCACGGCACGGCCAGCCCTGACTAGCTGGGGCTTGGCCAGGCACACCAGGCCCTGTCCAGCCCGTGGCCTGGGGACCGTGCCTTTGGACTGCTGCCCCTCTTCCTCCTGTCCTCCCAGTGCCAGCCACTGCGGACACCCACAAGCACCCCCTACCGGCGACTTCATCTCGTGGGCGGCCCCAGGCTCAGCGGACCCGCTGCTGCTGGTGCGGCAGGACCCGGAGCCCAGCGCCTCGCCCAGGCCGGTGCTGGAGCTCTTGGGCAGCGACATGGGGGTGGCAGCCGTGTGGATGATGAGTGGCGGCAACAAGCTCTTGCGCAGCTCCGGATGCTGTCCCAGGGACACCACTGCACAGGGACGAGAGGACGAGAGCCTGAGTCCACTCGGGGCCGGCTGAGGGCCGGGGTCAGGGCCCCCAGGACAGGTACTCACGGGCCAAGCGCTTTATCCCATCGCCATCCACACTGGGTGAGAAGAAATCGGGTTCGGACTCGGACTTGGTGGCATCTCCCTAGGGTTGGGGAGCAGTAGGCCATCACGGTCCTGGCCAGGCAAGCGTCACTGAGATGGACCGAGTACTCTCTCCTTACACGCACACGCCACACAGAGGCCACAGGACCAGCAACCACGGCACAAGGCATGCACCAGAGGGGCCACAACACCCAGGCTCAGGGCCCTCCGTGTCACACTTCAGAACAAGCCACCCCTCACCCGACCCACCACCCAGCCAGCCTGGCTAGACTGGCACCACGGCTGGCTTTGAGGAGAAGGGCTGAGTGGGCAGGCAGGTGGTATGGGCTGGAGAAGCCAGGTCCTGGGCGAAGTGGTCACGAAAACCTCAAAAGTCCACAGAGGCCCCCACCTCCCTCCGTCCCACCCCTGTCCCCAGCCTCGGACCCAAAGACCCCAGAAGGAAACTGAGAGGCATCAGCCATTGCAACCAAGCCGAAGATGCCCAGTGAGACCCTCCACTTCGGCCCCACCTTCCCTGGCCCGTTTTTTCTTCTCTCCCTGTGTCTCTGGGATAGTTTTTCTTTCTTCTTAGCAGGTCAGTAGGTTCCCCAGTAATTACACACTTCTCCTTAAGAAGTTATTAAAAAATACTTGATTGCTACTTTTGATAAGGACATAAATATTGGGTAATTGGCATCTCAGGGGATCGTTTTTATTAACTCGGTTTACATCCCTAACGAGGCCTTTAATTATCAAGTGGGATCTCCAGGGGGCTGCTTGGGATGTGTCGCACTATGGGGACCCACGGGGATCCTGGCTTCGCCCCAAATTCCAGTGTTGGGGCAGGAAAGCGCAGGGCACAGGTTTTGTGTGGGGGCTGGAGGAAAAGATGCTTGAAGGGTCTGGGGGGACTTCAGAGACTCAGGGGTGGGTTAAAATTCAGATGCACTCGATCCCCACCTCCAACGACTCATCCTGAGTGGAGGCAGTTTGTGGGGTCTCCAGTGGGGGCCCAGAGCAAGGGGTGAAAGGGAGAGGATGTGGCCGCAGGATGTGTGTTCCAAGGCCTCAGGTCTTGACCCCACTGAGGATGGACATCTAGGGTTCGCGAGGATCCCAGCGCGGACACACACAACTGAGCACCCGCGCACGCGCACACAGAGGATTCTAAGTCCCTTCCTTCTCCGGCCCGGCAGGGATAGGCACGTGCCCTTGCGGGTTGATGGGGCCCAAGGCCAGGAGGCTCCACACCCCTTCCTGTCCTCACGGGGGAAGGGACTTAAAATCGAAGCAAACCTCACGACACCAATGGCCACCACGGCTATCACAGGTCGCACAGCAGCTGAGCGTGAACGCAAGCACAGAGACACGAGGCGGAGCGGGGACACGGGCACGGGGGCATGCGGCTCAGGGGGGCGTACCTACCCCCTGGGAGTCGACAGGCAGCTGAATACAGCTTAACTGTCCACTCGCATCTTCCCGTTTGCTGATTTCCTACAGGGAGAGGGGGGAGGCGGGGAGGGCCGCTGGTCACAAGCGCTCAGGCCTCCGAGTACCGGCAGTGTCCAAAGAGCAAGGAGAGATGGGGGCACACACCCCAGAGCGGAGGAATGAGACACGGGGCGGGCAGGGGATGGGGCGGACAGCCTTCTGGATCTCAGCTCCGGGCCCCAGACCAGAGTGCATCTCAAGTGGGGATCCAGGCAAGGAAGGATCAAGCCCCACTGCTCCGAGTCACACAGCTGGCATGCATGGAGGGTGTGCGGGCAGCGTGCACCTGCTGCGTTCACACCCGCGTGCGCAGGAGGCGGCTGCTGTGACTGTCTCGCAGGAGGTGGCTGCGGTCCGAGGAGCTGACAAAACTGCTGCCTTGTGCAGGGTGAGCGGTGGGGATGGGCCTTGACCCTGAACCTCCAGCTCGGCACACCGCTGCGCTCTGCCTGGCTGCCCTCTGCCCGGCTCGGAGGCCGGTGGCCGGGATGTGGGAACAGCAGGAACACGGAAGGGGAGCAGACAAGAGCCAAGAGGGGGCCTCGACAAGGAGCAGCAAAATCAGGCCTCAGAATTTCTCACTCTTGGCCCAAGTGCCTTCAAGTCAGAGCGGATGGAGCTGCTGGCGTGGAGTGGGGTGTGGCAGGAAACCCCACCGTGAAGACGATGAGGTTGTTGGGTATCAGTTAATGGCCACACAAAGGGCCTGCTGCCTGTGCATTTAATTAAGTGTGTGGATGATAAATACACAGGAATCCAGGGCACTGCCTCCTGAAGTGAGGAAATCAAGAGCCAGGTGGGATCTGTCTCCAGGAGCTACCCCCTGCCCCTCTTGGCACGGCAGCAGGGTTGGCAGGGGGCCACTCTTGAGGTCTCCTGCTGGCACAGTGCAGCAAGATGGGGACAACCACTCCTCCCACCAAGGTGGGTTTCTTATTGGTGAAAACAAAACAAAATCCCAGGCCATCACCGCAGCAAAGCCAGCCAGGCTCCCCTGCCCGACCACAGGCTTCCTAGAACCTTACAGCAGAGTGGCAGGTGGCTCTGGAGGTATCCAGGTTGTGGGAATCGAATGACCCTGTCCCATCTACACCACCACATGCAGGACAACAGAGCAGTACGTCCAGCCCCTGACATGGGTGCTGGGGGCCACCGTAGCTGCCGCCTCCACGAGAAGCTTCTTCTCCAAAGGCTTCTCTATCCCTTCGCAGTGAACGTCCCAGCCCAAGGTACCAGATCCTGAGAGCAGCAGGGGCACCTCCATTTCCAACGTGGAGGAAAGTGGGCCCCAGAACCCTGGTCCACTCTCAGCACTGGGGCAGCTTGCAGGCTCCCGGCAGGGCCTGGGTGACCCTACCAGGCAGCTCCGTTTCCACACTCAGATGTCACTGCTGCCTAGCAACCGGCTGCACTCAATTTAACAAGGTGTTTTTGAAAGGCCAAGTGGTGAGGAGCGGGCTTTCTATACCAGGAACCCTCTGGACTATCGTAGTGGCTGGACAACAGCAAGGGAGATAAATGGGCTCAGGGTGGCCCACGGGAAAATTTTCAGAGGGGCACTTAGCTGTGAGGGGCTGCCATTTGGAGGGGGCGAAAGGGACCTGCCCCACTCGGCTCCTCTTGCTGTAGGCCACTGACAACAGCGTGGGGCTCCGGGAAGCCCCAAAGAAGTGTCCCATTCTGAGGAGAGCTCAACGGCCCCCCTTCCCTGCAAGAGACCTGACTATGGCCAATGCCTCCCGAAGCCCAGTAACCCTCACCGCCATCCAGCCAGCAGGGAGGAAATTCAACAGTGAATAACTAGAGAAGTATAAGGGAGGCAGGGAGAAAGGCCCGTGTAGGACTGCACAGCACCCACCGGCCCAGCCTGGCCCACAGGGATGGCCCTCCCTCACGAGGCCGAGGAGGAGTCGGAAAATAGATTTTTGTTTTTCCACCATGTGCCGGGTATTTATAGACCAGGCCGCAGCGGGAGTTTCCATCCGGGTCACCCAGAGAGAAGTGGACCAAGAGCTTCTCCAGGCCCAACCTGGAGCATTTCTAGGTTGGGTCACCCCATCCTGTCTGAGCACCACCATGTTGGCACGGGTCTGGGGGCTAAGGTGGGAAGGAAGGCAGAGGTGGGGGGCAGGAAGAGTTCGGCCTTGGAGTAAAGGCTGGGCCCTGGCATGGCCGGGGGCAGGAGCAATGTGAGTCAATATTAATTGATGATGCTGCCTATGATGGAGGTGACGGAGCCTGGGCTGGAAATAGGACGGACGCCTGTCTCTGCCATGCCCGCAGCTAATTGGGCTCATTTCTCACCCTGGGCAGCTCAGCCCTGCCTGGGTCCTGGTAGCATCTTCATCAGCTCAGCCTGCGCTCGATGACTTGCAAATGAGCCTCCCACAGCCTCACCCCAGAGGGTCTCCGATGGCCCGCAGGACATTTGTGCCCCGGGGTCCCACTGCCTGATAGGCCTGATGCTCAGTGCATCTGGCTCTGGGGAGGGGGGTCTAGTCAATGGAGAGAGAAGCCCCCCAGCCACCAGCTAGAACCCCGGGACCCCGTCCAACATTCCCACCAGCCACGTGATAGGGACTGACCCAGGGGTGCTGCCTGGGGAGCCTCCCAGCCCCCCACCCCTCCCGGGGTTACCTCTGCCTGGAAGCCCTCCACCAGGATGGCGACGAGCAAGTTAAACAGCACGTAGTTGCCGAAGGTCATAAGAGCGATGAAGTAAAGGGCCGCCCAGGACGATGTGGACGCCATGCCGTTGTAGAGGACTTTGTTCCAGTCCTCCTGGGTGAGGATCTGCGGGCAGGAGACGCGAGTCAGGGCCTTCTCGGGGCACCTGAGGGCTCCTGCTCAGCCCCTGCCCTGCGAGCCTTGCACCTGAAAGACGGTGACGATGGCCCAGAGCAGGGAGTCGAAATTCTTCCGGTCTGGCAGTGTGTCCCCATCCCGCTCCGACGCGAACTTGCAGCCAAACAGATGCATACCCAGGATGCTGCAGACACAGGGAGCGGGGCAGGGTCAGCCGGGCACGCCCCGCCCAGCCTTCCCACCCAGCTCCTGGGGCCGCTCGCTCCCCGCCCACCTGAAGATGAAGATGAAGAGCATGAGCAGCATGCAGAAGGTGGCCACGTTGTCCATGGTCTTCATGAGCACCACGAGCTGCCGCTGCAGCGCCGGCAGGAAGCGCACCAGCTTCAGCACCCGCATCAGGCGGAAGGTCCGCAGCACCGACAGGCCGCCCCCCTGCTGGCCCACGATCTCCCACACACTGCGGGGGGCAGGCAGCCTGAGCCCCTGCCCTCCCCCATGCCCTGCCTCCCAGGTCCCAGCAATGAGGACCGAGACTGGGCGGCCTGGTGAGAGAAGGGGCATGGAGTGGCCCTGGATTCCCCATGTGGCCAGGTCCCCTGACAGCCAGAGATGAGTCCCCCAGCAGTGGCAGCCCTCTCCCTAAGTCCGGCTGATGCAACCGCATCGAGGTATGGAATCTTTGCTTTATCCTCTTCTGATACAATCTAAAGCCATTTCCAAAATGCAGTGAAGCATTTCTTCTGGCCCCCGGGGCTGGGGAGCTGCCACACTTTCTCAAGGTCTTGGAAATCCCAAAGCAAGTTGCCACCGTCTACGTAGGTTCCCAAGCCCACTGCAAACAGGGACTGCTGGCCAGTCCTCCATCATTCACTATCTCTTCTCCAAAGCCGACTCTTCAGTTCTCACCCACTGGGGTGCAGAGAGGAGGCCAGAGAGGGCCCAGTTCCACAAAGGCCCGCGGTGTGGAGGTGAGGGGGGGGCTGGACAGTGGGGGCCACAGAGAGGTCCTCACCACAGAGAGCAGCAGGCTGCAGGGCCTGGACCCGACCCTGGACTCCCCCACCCCGCAGGACCAGGCTGCAAGCCCCTCCTCCCCCAAGAGCCACGGGGCCGCCATACCTGATGACGACGATGACACCGTCGAAGATGTTATAGGGATTCTTGATGTAACCAAAGGGGCCGTACACCAGCAGCTTCAGCAGCATCTCCAGGGCAAAGAGGCTGGTGAAGACGATGTTGCTAATTTCCAGGGCGTTGGTGAGCTCCTCGGGCTGGAGGGCAGGGGAGCGTGAAGCAGCAGGCTCCCCGTCGAGCCCCGAAACCCAGTTCCCCTCTAACCATGGGCCCCAGGGAGAGGAGCAACAAGAACAAAAGCCGTGGGAGAGGGGATGAGGCACATAGGACTGGGTCTCAGGTCCTGGGGCCCGTGTCTGGGTTCTTCTCTCCTTCCGCTGGGTAGAGCATCCTGTCCTGTGCTGTCAGGCCAGCATGGTGGCCGGGGCCAGCAGGGCAACGGTGCTGGGCAACATCAGAGGCCATGGCCAAGGCTTCCCATGCATATCCAGTCACGTGGCCTCACACAGTCACCCATGGCTCCACCCTACAGATATCAGCTGTGCTCGCTTCCTAGACATACCCAGGCAAACAGAGACACGCCCAGCCACTACACACACACACACACACACACACACACGCACACGCACACGCACGCGCATGCTCGCACGCACAGGGAGAAGGAGACCCTGCGAAGAGGAGCCCAGAAGGCCTGGGGTAAGTCTCAGCCTTTCTGTCACTCCCTCTTTGACCTTGAGCACTATCCTCAGGCCCTCCATAGAATACCGGAGCCACTATTCAAGGTCTGGGATTGGGACCAAGGACACATCCCAAAGGTGCCTCAGAAGAACAGATAACAAACTCCATCTTGTCTGCTGTTCAGCTCCCTGGTCCCCTCCCTGTCAGTGGGGATCGCCTCCTGCATGGCTAGCAACGTGCCAGGGACTGGAGGAGCCATGAAAACGTGGCAGCCACACTCCCTCCTCCCCAGAGCTAGTGTCTAGCTAGACACGAGTCTTACACACACTAAACAGCTAAATAACCACAAGGGGACTTAGGCCTTTGAGGCCAAAACAAATGATTCAGGAAATAAACCAGAAAATTCAGGGGAGAAGAGGCAGGTAAGGCTTAGTCAGGAGGCGGCCCTGGAACCCCGAAGGGGGAGTGGGTCTCCCCAAGGGTGAGATGGACACATGGGAAGCAGGAGCCCCGCTCCAGCTGCTAAGAAGTCCAAGTTATAGAAATAGCCAGGTGAGGCCCTGGTTCCATCAACACCTCCTTCTAACCCAGCTCCGTTGTCTGACTGCTCAAGCATGGCACCAGGTTCTGGGTATGGCCGGATGTATCCTCACAGCCCCGCTGGCGTGGCCAGCCAGGGAGGGAGGCAACACAGCCAGAGGAAGGGGTTCTCACTAGCAGATGCGGGGTGCCCACAGCCTCTGGGAGGAGATGCACTCGCAGGCCATGCCCAGGGGCAGAGCCAGGGTCAGCAGGGGGAGTGTGATGGGAGCCACGGGGGGCGCGGAGCCCCACATTCTGGCGGATCTTGGGCCAGTCTTTGCTCCACAGGCTGTAAGTCACATCAAGGCAGGACCTTTGTCTCTGCATGAGCATGGTGCACATGGGGAAGTAGCCACTGTCAGGGTAGCTGAGGCCCAGAATTCAGGCCCTGCTGGCAGGGTGGGCCCACACTCTGCACCACCAAGTCCAGTCTGCCAGGAATCGATGGTCAGGGGTTCCTGCCTCCCAGCACCCTACCTGCCTGGGCTTCTGCCTGGCCTGGACAAAAACGATGAGCACAGTCACAGGTGTGATGCTTTGGATTTTGGAGGAATCTGAACTTTGGATTTTCAAATTAGACATTCCCAACTCATATAATTTAAGAGGCATGAAATCCACGCCGCCCACATAGCTGCCCCCTCTTGTTACAGGAGAGCAGGAGAAGCCAAGTGATGGTGGGGCTCACCCCCCTTCACTGGATGACCCCAGCAGCAGTATTAGACTGTCAGGACTCAGACCCAAGTGAGCCACAGTGACCACAGAGGACATGGGAATCCAGACAAAAGGGCGGGCTGAGTGTATAATGTATCTTCTAATGCAGATAAAATTATATTTCAAATCCAATAGGATGAATCCACAAAGAACAGGTTGACATGAACATACAGCTCAGGACCCCTTACCATGGGTGGATTTCATGCCTCATAAATTATACGAGTTGGGAATGTCTAATTTGAAAATCCAAAATTCAAACTGCTCCAAAATTCAAAATTGTTTTGAATGCTGATCTGATGCCACATGTGGAAAATACCACCTGACCTCCTATCCTGGGTCACAGCCAAATACAAGTGTGGTAGAAACAGTCCACAAATTACCTTTAGTAGGTACATACTGGTAAGTAAGAAACATAATGAGGGGCCAGGGATTTAGCTCAGTGGTTCCGGCGCCTGTCTTACAACCACAAGGACCCAGGTTCAATCCCCGGTAACCACATAATATACTGGGTATGGAGACTCACGCCCAGCAGCAATCAGTACCACATACCACAGTGCCGGGCGTGGTGGCTCACACCTGTAATCCCAGCACTCGGGAGGCAGAGGCAGGAGGATGGCTGTGATGTGAGTTTAAGGCTGTGCTCAGGGGCAGCCTGAACCACAAAGCGAGACCCTGTCTCAAAAACAAAACCCTAAAAAATAGAAACATAATGAGTTTTGTGTCTGCACACGGGTGCCATCTCCCCATGGTACACCCTTCTGTATACGTGCACGCTCCCAAATCTGAAACACTTCCATTAGCGAGCGTCTGAACCTGAACCTCTGCTTTTGTTTTCTTCGGTGCAGGGGCTTAAGCCTACGGCCTTGTGCGCACTAGGCAAGCGTTCTACACCTCCCCTACATAACCCAAGCCATAGCACCATGCATTAGGAAGGAGATACAGTCTGTACCTCAAAAAACTATCCAAAATAAAAATGAATACAACTTTTAACAGTGCAATTGAAGGCACAGTAGCTTTGGCTGTGTAGTTACTCTGAGTGAAATCCTACAGCGCAGACTGCACACGTGGAGAGGCCGTTCTCATCCTGCCCTGATGTCACCGAGAAGGGCGGAGTAGGGAGCCCTTGAGGGCTGCACTACCAATCCCTGGGGAGGGGGCTCCACAGCTAACGACCTGGAGAAGCAGGGGTGCTGGACACAGGCAGAAGAGGACCTGTGCACCCGCTCTTTCCCGCACACACCCTGGCGGTGGGATCCTCCACACCAGTGATCCAGGAGAGAAGCTCCCTTCCCCCAGGCAGCCAGGTCTGCCCAAGTTACTAAATCAGAGGCTGGGAATGTTTTGCCAACGCAGGACAGGACACAGAGACACAATCTTAGCAACACGGTGGCCCCAGGGATTGCAGTCGTAATTACGGCCGCTGCTGCCTGGAAGGGGCAGAGGCAGAGCGAGTGTCCACTCACACCACTGCGGCTGGGCTCAACTCAAAGTGCCCTAGGTGAGGATCTTTCTCCTGGGATTTCATTTCCTCCCACAATCACAGAGGGAAGGGACCTGAGCCTCCTAAATGGCCTGGGGGAAACTGAGGCTGCCTAGGTGTGCAACGCCATGGTGGTCACGTGGCTCCTTCGGAGGGCCCACGGCCGGTCTGCACTTTCCTCAGGGCCTCCGCCTTCAAGACCCTTCCCGTGACGAGGTCCCTGGTGCACACCGAGAGAGAGGCCTCAGGGAACACACACAAGGCTCCCTTGCCTGAGCCCCAGATCAGACGTCCTTTCCAAAGCCTCAGCTCCTCTGCACCCCTGTCCACAGTGGGGAGCCCAGGGAGACCTGGGTGCACAAGGGCTGCAGTCTGAGCTCTGCACCATGGACTCCAGCTTCTTCTCCAGGCTGAGGCTCACTTACTAACCCTCTACACCTCATCCCAGACTGTCCCCCTGCAGCAGATGTGGCCCCATGTAAGCAGCCTAGTCCTTCTGAGCTCCAGAACTCCCTGGAACCCACTGCCTGCCGTGAATACAGTACCTTTAAAGTACCCTGTGAATATAGAACAGCTGGGATGCCATGGTGGGGTAGGAGGCCTCCAGATGCTAAGACTTTCTATCTGTGCGACCTTGGGCAAGTCCCCGAGTGTCCCAGACCCCGGGGGGCCTCGAGTGTTAAACAGACAGACACCACCTTGAGAGACACCACCTCAATCTGCTCTGCAGAACAGCAGCTTTAACATCTGCAAAAGCTCCCAGCCCCGGGCCAAGCTGGCTGGCCCAGTGGGCTGGCCTCACAGTGTGGCAGCACACAGCACTTTGGAGGTGCACCTCCAGGATAATGTAGGAGCTCAGACTCTGCTAGGACATGAGGAAGACCCAGAGCAGGTGCGGCGGGAGACGCAGAGGAAGGAACGTGCAGCGTGTCTGGCCAGGCTGGACCTGCCCTGCCCATGGCACAGCTACCGAGGCTGGGGCCGGGGACTTAGCTCAGTGGTTCTGGTGTCTGCCTTGCAAGTGCAAGGGCCTACGATCAATCTCCGGTAACCATGGAGACTCATGCCCACCAGCAATCAGTACCACGTACCACAGTGCCGGGCGTGGTGGCTCACGCCTGTAATCCCAGCACTCGGGAGGCAGAGGCAGGAGGATTGCTGTGAGTTCGAGGCTGAACTGAGGGCCAGCCTGAACTACAAAGTGAGACCCTGTCTCAAAAAAAAAAAAGGATGCATCTGGCTACAGTGGTGGCGGCGTGCAGGTGGCTTGGGGGTGGGAAGCGGGACGAGACCCATTAGGGTGTGACGGCAAGCCAGGCAGGATGCGGAGAGCCGGCCCAGCAGCCAGCAGCTTGCATTTCCCAGGCAAGGAGTGAGGGGGGCACGAGCCCAGCCCAAACCGACGGGAGGCCCAGCCGCTAACCCTCAGCTCCCACCTGCTCCCTAAATCCGACTCCGTGTCTCATTTCCGTCCACCCTGATGGTCCTGCTGCTGCTCCAGGGATGGTACGGGGGATGTGGCAAGTCAGTCACCTGGGCGACAGGAGGCCCAGGGAATCACCTCCAGCACCACATGCCCACTGCACCCCGAGGGCACACCCTATATCCCTACCTGTCCTGGGGCCCCTGGTAAACACAGGCCGAGTGGGTGCAGCGCACCCAGGTCCCTGCTCCTGAACTCCACAGCTGCCTCACACCCACCCCAACGATCTCTGCCTAGAGCCCCAGGTGGACTGCGGCTGCCCAGTGACGCAGACTTCAGAGGTGCCTGGAACTGCTGAGCGCAGCTGCAGAGTCCTGAACGAGGCAGTGCTGACTGGACAGGGCGCCTGCAGGTGGCCCCGGGACTGCTATACAGCTTCCTTCATCGACGCACCTCCTTGAGCGGTCTCAAGCCCCATCCCCGCGACCACGGGGCTCAGAGCCTGCAGCCAGACCATCCTCTGTCCCCCTGGAGGGGAGCTGCCCCCCACATCCGCCTGGGAGCTGACCACTGCCCCCTGAGCTCCTGGCCTCGTGCATACCACAACTCTTCAGGCTCCCCTTGGAGAGTGCCTGGCACGACCCCACTGTGCCAGTCCCTACAGCCTCACGCCTGGCCTCCCCTGGCATTCCTGCCCCTACACAGCCACCTCTGGCCACC
>PVIR01007257.1:0-61834 GCA_004026965.1 Petromus typicus
AGACGACATCTAATCTATGAGTATAAATTACTTTGCACTCTTATTATTCCTTAATTGAAGTGCACCAATGTGAAGTTGCCATAGATGTCACAGGAATGATTCTAGCCTCAATTAACTTGGGTGGAATTGAAGCTCTTTTTTTTCCCTGCACTGGGACTGTTGTCTGACATCTTGTATTTATTTAAATTGTTGCCAGAAAATTAGAGGGACACCGTGTGTGACTAGGTGTTTTATAAGGATGTTCTGAAGCCAAAAGAACATCTACATGAGTGATTTCTGTTTTAATCTATCCCCATCATATGCAGCTGTTTTGTGTAACAGATGTGCAGCCAGCAGTAGCTTGATCTCCCCAGATTCCATTTGGGAAGTGAAGATTAATAGACTGATTTTTTTTCCAAGTGGCATTTAGAGTCTGTGGTTTTTAATTCAGAAAGCAACCACCCCTGTTAGGTTTTTAATGGATTCTTTTGCAAAGGTGCTGTTGTTTACTATATAAAATATGGCCTAGACTCTATCTAGAGTGGAGGAAGGGCAACATGAATGAACTCAGTACTATACATTCTATTCTACTATACATTCTATTCTACCAATTCTAAGCATCGTTGGAAGAACATATTAGCAGTAGCTGACTTAAAATATATTCCTGTTTCTTCCTATGAGCAACTTTTAAGAAGATATTCTTGATTTATTAGCTTTTCTTTGGAATTAAAAACTATGAAGTAAATAAATGAGATGCACAATCACCCAGAGCCTGAATAGATCTATATGACATTTACAAAGGCTGTAAGGTCCCAAAATGCTTCCCAGTTCTCCACTTGAACAGTAATTATCATTGATACCAAGGATTATATATGCAATTACACTGCATAAATGTTTTATAATAATATATCAAGCAATTTATGCTTTGATTCATATATTCTGCTCAATTGCTTTTAGAATGTTGTCCATTTCAACACTGATGAAAACAAGGAGAAACAGAGAGACCTCATAAACTGATATACACCAAAATGGCATAATTTGGAGGCTATCAAAAGTGATTCTCAGGGCCGGGGATATAGCTCAGTGGTTCTGGCGCCTGTCTTGCAAGCCCAAGGACCTGGGTTCAATCCCCGGTAACCACATAACAATACTGGGCGTGGAGACTCACCCCAGCGGCAACCAGTACCACATACCAGTGCCAGGCGTGGTGGCTCACGCCTGTAATCCCAGCACTCGGGAGGCAGAAGCAGGAGGATTGCTGTGACACAAAGTGAGACCCTGTCTCAAAAAACCTTAAAAAAAAAAAAAAAGTGATTCTCTAGTCTTGATAGACTTACATCTGTTTTTAATTCTCTTTGATGTGTGTTTATAGATACATACTATCTCACTGTTTTACACCATATCATTTCCCCTAGTGGCCCGGCTCTTTTTCCCAGCCCCTACTTTCCAACAACACATACAGTAGACTATTCCACTGATGAATCTAGCTTCCCATGATCTAATCACCTTTAAAATCCAGTACTGAAGACTATTCTCTAGCCTTACGAGAATGGTGTCCACTATTGAAGTCACTACACATTTATTAAACAACTGTTATGTGTCACATCCTAGTGATACACATCGCCTGCAAACTGTAAAGCAGTGCTTGACAACAACAGGCTCCCCATTCAGTGAGCTTCCCTTTTACATGGGCTCCTCATTCTTATCTTACAAAACGTGTATCTGGACATCTGTGAGAGAAAAACCCATCTGTGTTTTCCTGCTAAATCTGTCTCTCAAACTTTTAGGAAAGACCTTGTGACAACTCTTTCTTTCACAATTTTACCTCCTATTTAGACTGCTCATCTACATGATACTATCAGTGCACTGCAGAAATCCCTCCAGTCTTTTAACTCTACTCACACTTATCTGTAGCTCCTCAGTAATTGATAGGTGTCAACTAGACCAATTTGAGTTCATCACTCACTAATCAAGCAGCCCAGCTGAGAGATGCGACAGATAGCCTCAGCTCACAGTCCATTACAGTTATCTCAGGACGTCACTAACAGCCATCTCTACTGGAGCCACCAAGGCTGTGAAAGATGGTTTTCAGGCTCCATAGTGCTGCTTACCACTGTGCTTTGCTTTCATGTCTAACTCCATCTGAATATACGGAGAATGTCAGTGAATCAGCCTGAAAATCAGCAGATGTGGGATGTGTGTTACAGATTCTTGAAAAAATTATCACATAATTTTAGGCCGTGTCTGTACTCAGTATTTGGCAGACCTAGCATGACAGAGTCCTTCATGTGGACTGTGTTAGAAGTTGGTGTGGATCGCTGAGCAATTGCTTTAGCCTCGGCACCGGGAGAAGCTTCACTTTTGACTCCTCCTTCGTATGTGTAAGTAGAGCTCAACTAGATCAACAGCAAGCAAGGGAGCCCATGGAAGACAACCAAATTCATGTTTCCATTTTGGTCTAGGGAGACTGGTACCTGGATTTACTCACTGTTTCTTTCATTCTTCACATTTATACATAATGCCCAATGTGCAGTAGAAGCCAGCAGGAGATACATGGCAATTTTTTCTCTCCTCTCATTTTCTTCAAATACTTACAATTTAAGAGGGAACAGAGTCAAGACAGTGTAAGAGCTTAAACAATATAAATGGGCAATATAGTCCACCATAAAATATTCATACCAAAGTTCTCAATATTCCTTCCACAGTATCCTTCCCCCAGCTTCTACTCCCCAATCTCCTACTCTGTATTTTCTCTATAACCAGTTAAGTTGTTATGTTCTTGCATGTGACTAAGATTTCAAATGAAAGTTATAAGACTACCTGCCAAGGCTGCAACACTTATATTAGTGACTGTCTGTGCTATGCGACAGCCTTGGACTCTGAATAACATAAAACACAACTGAAGTCCCATTTTCTTGCTACCAAACTATATTTTTGCAGGTTATACTTCTCCCCCAGCTTTTACAGTGTGTCACTGTTTTCTTTTGGTTAGCACTAAACTGATAACTTCATTTATTCTTTCATTTTCATTGTAGAGTCATTGCTCTGATTCGCATTACACCCACCCACCCACAACCCCCCCACACACAAACACACGTACATATGCACCTGCACAGCTCATCAGAGGAGATGAGGAACAGAATACTAAGGGCAAAGATTCCAATATCAAGGTCTCAAAGTTGCATGACCAAGGAACATGGCTGTTTCTTGAAATAAGATTAGACAATTCTATCTGCAGAAGCTCTGACAACTGACTTTCTCTAAAGAATGGTCAACTCAACTGAGCTTGGTTCATATTCCCTTTAAAATTGGTGTAGAACTAAATGAACACTTGATCCACTTACCTACTTTCTGAAAAGTGAGTTCCATTCTACTTAAAAGAGTATGGAAGAAACCACAGGTCATTAGCCTTGTCATTAGCCTGGAGACTTTTGATGAAAGACAAATTTTCTATTGAGTTATGTTTAAAGCCAGGAGAGTTTTCTCTCACTTTCTTTTTCTGCTTAGTTATTTTTCTCTTCTCTGATTGTGCCTTTGTATTGTAAGAAGGAGGCCGCTGTGTTCCATTGTCACAAATGGGTCATGCATTTGTTCTGGAGTGTGACCTTTGGAGAGCAGATTATATTATCAAGGAACAGGAGGTTTTAGGCAGGATGATTTGTAAAGGGAGAAAAACGTGCTCAGAAGAGAGTTTCTTAGAAGTATAGGGAAAAAATGATCTCTTCTGTTGTCGAAGCAAAGATATATTTTGTTTGTAAGAACACACATATATAAGACCACATTTCATTATTAAAATATTAAGTCTATTTTTTCAGGACAAAGTCGTTCAGTTTTTCTGTCATTAACTCACTAGGGAACCTGAAACTCTTAGCTACTAATCAGGGCTATTATATAAATTAAATGAAACGTGGAGAGCAAAACACTTAGCCAAGTGCCTAACATAGAATAAAGTTCTGGATAAGTTCTAATTATATCGCATAGGATTAATAAAAGTGGTTAACTGTTGCATAATAGAACAGACATTGCAAAAATTATGTAGTCAGCCTGTACTGTACAGAAAGCAGACTGTCGCTTTTCTCTTCACCGTGGAGGAAGTGTTCTTGGAAATGCGTCAGCGCACAATTTTGTCACTGTGTGAACGTCTCAACGCATACCCAGACAGATTAAGAATGGTACAGTGTCACCAGGTGATATAGTCTCATCATTGTGAGACCACCATTGTATACTGATCTGTCATTGAATGAAATATGGTGAAGTGCATGGCTGCATATGAATTATATTTGTTTTTTATTTGACTTCAGAGCTTCATTTATGTTGGGAGTTTATAAAAAAAAAAGTTGTAAAGGGGAAAAAAGTCCCTTGAGGAGTGAGAATCCAATGCAGAAAACCTTTCAGATGACAAGGGAAACAAAGTAGAAGAACAGCGGCATGAGGGAGAACTTGGAGACAGACTCTGAGGTCAGGGTGGGGGCGGGGAGGCCTGTCCTGCCTGAATCAAAGAGACAAAGAGAAGAAGAAAGAGGAAAAAGAAGAAAAAGGAGGTCACGTTGGCAAAGCAGACTTGGTGCTGGGCCTCGGAGCCATGTTTGAAAAGTTAATATCCTTTACTTCAGGTCGTTAACAATTTAAGAAGAACTATGGCCCAGCTCGGAGGAAGCAGTTGTGGCTTAGGGTATAGAGCTGATCAAGTATTGATCGCCCTGTCTACCCTTGGAGCCCTTCCTGTTTTTCTGAGTGAGATTTCTTTGGGCAAAATCGGACATATTCTTTTTAATAAGCAAAAGGCTAAAAAAAAAAAGATACATTGAGGCCCGGGGATATAGCTCAGTGGTTCCGGTGCCTGTTTTACAAGCACAAGGACTCGGGTTTGATCCCTGGTAACCACATAACAATACTGGGCGTGGAGACTCACGCCCAGCAGCAATCAGTACCACATACCACAGTGCCGGGCGTGGTGGCTCAGCCTGTAATCCCACCACTTGGAAGGCAGAGGCAGGAGTATTGCTGTGATGTGAGTTTGAGGCTGAGCTCAGGGCCAGCCTGAACTACAAAGCAAGACCCTGTCTCAAAAAACCTAAAAAAAAAAAAAAAAAAAAGATACATTGAACAGTATTATCATATCAGTACAGCATAAAAGGCAACCAAGGTTTGCTCTTATTATGAAATTTGTTCCTATAACTTGTGTGATCATTTTTATGATGTGCTTTGGTAAAATCCATCTTTGATCATTTTGATCCAACCAACTCTCATTTTAGAAGCAGAAACCTCTACACAATAAAAAAAAAATGCTACATTTGTAAACTCAGTTCACGGAACTGGCTAATGAGAAATGAAAACTTAATAAAAAGTGTTTATTTAATATTGGATTGACTTGTAGCCTGCAATAAATTGTTAGCATTTTTTTCCTTGTAAGAAATGATGAAATAACATTCCTTCAGTATGTAGAAAAACAAATGTTGAACACCTGGTCAAAGCTTATTGTGGTCTGCTGGTAAGCTGCTACCAGCCCGTAGGTACTTTTGTGCAAAGTTTAGAAAGGGGTTGCCTGTAGGTTGACTTTCTTTGGCACAATGGTGTTCTCAACTATCAGAAGAGTATGGCTCCCAAGAAAACTTGCAACTACAAAGTACCAGAAAGGCTCTCTTAGTATCTCAAACAAATGAGCATGAAGCATGATTATATTGCTTTTGGCATGGAAAACAGGAGAAAAACCTTTAAAAATAGATTATTTTGTAGAAGTGACTACATTGCCTATGTTATAATTAAACTTATTCAAGCAAATTGCAAATTAAACTACTTGAACTTGGCTCTGATGAACAAACACCCATCTACATTATTTATTCATACATTTGTATGTGTGTTGGAAAAGAGTACCATACAGTGCAGACAGAAAGAATTAGATTATGCTGCCTGAAGGGTAAAAAAGTATTTGCCTTAAATATCCTGCCAGAGGAAACTGCCAGATGTTTTCTGTCTTCTGTGAGCACAGGAGAAGAAAAGGAAGAATACTGACTTAAGCTGAATAGATATTTCACAGAATTTCCTGGTAAGAAAAGGAAATTAATTTATAGAAGAGTTTTTCAAGTAGATAGAACCCTAAAAGCAAGACAAATAATTTTATTGGCCAATCTATTCAAATACAATATTTTTTCAATTTAGAAATATAAGGGTAATCTTTAAATAAAATCAGCTTTTTAACTTCAAGAAAAATCAATAAATGTATATAAAATAGATATTGCACAGTCCTTTCTCACTGTAATTATTGCACAGGAAATACCACTGTGCATCTAGAAAAGTTAAAGATGGATGAAAGATAGTCTGCCAAAAGGGTAAGAGTGAAGATATTCACAGAAATCAAACTTGCCATCCTGGTCCTATGACACAAAACATCCCAACCTAGAAACAGTCAACCACTAAAACAAAAAAGAGGAGATATAACTGCAGTGTTGAGAACTGTTTTGTGTAATGAGACCCCAACCTATTTTTTAGCTATCCCAGATAACTGCGTACCATCAAGTACTTTATATTCTCTCTCTGATCTTCCGTTTTCTTCATCTGCAGCTTGTATGGTTACACTGCTTACTAAAGGTCTTCCTACCCCTGTTCATATTTTAAAAAGAATTCCTCACATTCTTTGTTTTTAAGACTTTGTGGTTCTCAAATTGTAGTGTGAATAAAAATCACCAAGGAATTTGTTTATACTGCAAATTCTACCCAGAGACATTAAGTCCTCTCTAGAAATTCTAGCTTAGACACGGTCTGAAGAATCTTTTTTACACACTCTGTCTATGGTGAAGTTATAGGAAGGGATATATTCAATAAAAAATGGAATCATCCCTAACTTTTGTCTTAATTAGATTTTATATGTTCACTACTAGAGTGCCTGGCAAAGAGGAGGTGCTAAACAGATGTTGAACTGATAAACCAGCTTTTATTTAAAAATTATTTCACATTCTTTAATGGTTATCTGTAATTATCTGATTTCTTGAGAAAAAGAAAGGATATTTCTAATAGACAGGAAATAACCTAGAATTGCAATAGCTAAAATATATCGAAGTGCTTTGTCACACTGACAAATTGAAAATCATACCTTGTCTTTAACATACTCCCCCCAAAACCTCAGTGTAAAAGGAAGAAACCCTGAATTCTGCACTTGTACACTTTTTGCTAAGTGGCATAATTACACACCCATCATTTTCTTCTGAAAAAAAAAAAAAGACTAACTCTTTACATTAAAGTGCTGGAAAATCAAACTGTCACTTCAGCTCACAGCAGCTGTCTCTTGCACCCCCTCTGCCAAATGTCACCTTTCCGCTCTGGGCCTCGATTCTGTTCCTGGATCTGGGGGAGTCTGCCTCACTGCACAGCTTGTAACAGCGGTCTCTGTGCCTTCAAGTCTCAGATTCCTTCTCATTCTGCCTCATGTATATTAATACAGAGATTAGTTTCACTTTCTCTTGAATAGCTAATCACTTGGCAGCCAACCTCCAACTGTAGCATTACAGGTCAAATCAGCAGGAAAGGACAGTGACTTCAAGCTGGAAAAATATAATGCTTAGTGAAAACTGCACCCTGGACAGGACCTCAGACTTGTCACTGGACATGAAAGATTTATTTTCAATTACAAATCTGAGTGTAATGTGAGGGCACCCAGGGGGAGATTCAGTTCACTGCTTCTTAGAAATTGACCTTCTCCTTGTTTCAATATTTCCTTCACTATTGAACAGCATTCCATGACCCTCTGAGCTGAAGATCCATGTTAGCTACTGGTACGAATTGCAAGGCTAGGGAAACTTGTGAAAAATTCCTTTAACTGAAGGCCAAGATACATGAATAATTTTCTCTTAGGTGAGCCTTCACTGGCTAAGACAGCAATAGATCCTGGGCTTTGGGTCATAGGAACTAGTATCACTGTGTACTTAGGTTCCAAGCCGAAGCAAAAATTCATCTGTTTTGAATACTAGGTGGATTAACTGGCAAGATTTAATTCAGAGGTATCATCTAACCCTTTGGAATCAGTAAATACAGTCCCTGAGTCTAGCTGTTGCTGACACTAACACTGGACCCTAAAATCAGTGGCTTGCCTCAGGATATTTTAGGCCATTGTTCTTCTGGTCTTTTTATGTAGCTGCACCAAAGCGTACCTCATGGCCATAACATAGGGTTCCTAAGCCTGTCTTTTAAAAGTACTGACTAGGATTTCTTCAAAGTACTGACTAGAATTAGGAAAAGTTAATTTTAAAATATCTTTATATTTTAAAATTTAGGCAAATGAAAAAGTCGAGTTGGCTTTACTTTAAGAGTTGTGTACTGAGAAGTCATTCAGTACAGTTTCTGTTTACATTATTGCTTTCATTACTTCTGACAGTTGTCTCTCTACCAGTGCTTCTACACTCTTTCTTGAGGAACATTTATACCCTTCTTGGATTTTACCTTTCAATATAACTGATGTTCATACTTATGGAAGATTATATTAGATGAAAATAGACATGTCAACCTCATACCCTTTTTCCTATAGATATTTAGTTCTACCTGGGTTATTGTGTCTAGATAATATAATAATTATTTTATTGATGTTTGCAAACACAAGAAAATCCAGTTATACACATATGGATAAAGGGACATTTTAAACTAATTATCTGGTCATATTTTAAATTTTTTTCTAGATCTATAGGTGGTTTGAAATAGATATCTTTGACCCCAAAAGCATTACACTGATATTATATGTGTCACACTCTAGTCAATCTGAGGAAAAGATTAAACAATTACAATTCAGACCCAGTATGTGCTTACAAAAGAATGTCCAGAATAAACTTTATTTAAGAGAAGGCTCAGTCACTGTTTCTGAAGTCCTCTTCAGAAAAACATAGTCAATGCAACTAATAATAAAAAGATGAAATTTATGTTTTACAAAGAATAATCATCAATAAATGCTAAAATTAGTGTGTGAATGTGAGGAAAAACAGGATGTGTACGTATTCTCATTCTACCCATTTCCTTTATACTTATTCTTTGCAAAGAAAAGATTCATAATGTTGTTGTACATAAGCCTGGTAATTGCTTCTTTAACCAAGTTGCCTATAAACACATCACTATCACGTGCTTGCCATAATGATTCAGAGATATAATACCTTGTTTCTCTGGTATAATGCCAAAAATTCATAGCCAGAATTACCAGAATTTTTTTAAGAATTAACTTGAATTGTTCAAAAATTGTTGATGTCAAATAAATACAAATTAACATATTGTCCAAAGCTGAGATTAAATAGAAAACAATTTGATATGTGATTTCACATTCAAAAGGAGAGACAAAGAAAGAAGAAGGAGGAGAAGGCAGAAGAGAAAGAGGAAGGAAGGAGGGAGGGAGAGCAAGAGGGAAGAAAAGACCAAAATTTTACTATGTGGGAGATCAAATTGAAAAGGATATATGCAAAGTTGAAAAGTATCTTTGTTCTATTTTAGAAATATTTCTGTCATGCTGAAAGTATTCAAAATAAAAAGCTTTTAAAGTCACTAAATCAGGTTACCTTTTAATAGAGATGAAGGTAATAAAAGCAGCATTTAATAAATGCCAGATTTTACATGGCAAACCTTAGAATGACTTTTATCACCTCAAAAATCCGAAGTGTTTGAAATATGATATGTAAAATAATCTGGTATGATCCATATTTACATGAAATGTAATTGTCCTGAAAGTTTTATTCAGGGCTCAGACCTTGTATTTTGTGCTTCCTTACTACTCTAAATATATCTTTGTAGAAGTTTATTCTTCTTCATAATTAGAATGTTTTGACTCGCAAACTTATACAATACAACCTAATCAAATGCTTTAATTCTAAGTAACTAACTACAGGGAATAAAGATACGCCCTTTGCCCTTCAAAGGGTTCTTTAAATTTTTTTATTTTATAACAAATAGCTTAAAACTAATACAGCAATATATGTGTCTTCAAATATTTTTCCAACTATTCTCTGTAGAACAATCTAAAAACCTGTGATAAATTTAATCACACTATATATATTATATGTGACTGTGTAACTTTTTAAAAGCTGTTATTGTTATTTAATATTTCTTTTCAATACAAATGTCTGGATGGCTTGTTTTATTTTAGTAATTCTAAGTCACTTAAAGGAAAAAAATTACACCTTTTAAAATGCTACACAGATGTTGGCTTTAACCAAGAAAATTTGACATGGTAAAAGCCAACATCTTTCTACCCCATATAGTTTAGGCCCTTCTTATGCCAAACACACAGCCTCTTTTAACATTGATAACTCTATAGAACACATATTACTAAAATGTTTTCTGTTGGGGAACCAAGACTCACAACCTACCAAGTTGTGCACATAGTAACTTGCTATACATACCCAAGTTGTCCTGAGTCCAGCACTCTTTTCAGAATGCTGATTAATGCCTCAAATTGAATCTTAGCTGTCCTCTCTGGGCCGCCCCTCGGGCTGTGCTATTTTTCTACCTCTGAAGCTACGCAACCCACTGGGTCTTACTTCCCAATCAAATTGGCTGCAGAAAGGAGTGTTTCCTAATTTCCCACTTCATTGCCATCCAGGAAAGGCACAAAGACTTCTTTCATCTGGAATCTTAACTGTTGACCTTCATTATGATGGAGAATTACAATGTATTGTCTTTCTTTGCTCGGCCAACAGGTATAGAATGGCCACTTGGGAACAAATACAAGGAAAGGATCTCCTCATCTAGAAAAAGTAAATCATTGAAGCCAATTATAAATGCATATTACAAAGCATATACATACATCCGTACAGCAGTGGGAATATAAAAATAAATGTTTAACAGAAATTTTCAAAGTTTGCACAGTCTTTATTGTTTCTGAAGTTACATAATATGATTGAGGAGCGACACAGTTCGTGGTAGTCACTTGGCTAGTGCAATGTCATACTTTGAGTTCAATGAGGTATTTAAACTACTGTACACACCATGGAATGATAAGAACAGTTAAAAATAATGTGATTAACTTCTCTGGTAATAACTTTTCAAAGAGAGAATTCCTTTCTTTTCACTTATTTGTAAAAAGGTATTCAAAGTACACAAGGAATTTGTCAGTTTTCAAATCTTGTTTATTGCTCAGGATCAGTGGACCAAGAGGTTCACTGAAGCCCAAATCAGGGCAGGATGGGAAAAACTTGCTTGGTCTGTATACCAAGAATAATAACCAAGAACTCCCTGAAGTCATGGTTGAGAATGGACACATATACAGTGGGAATGAGATCTGGGAGTTCTTTGTTTACCCAGTATCTTTTTGAGAAAATAGCTCAAACATTCTTATAGTGGATACAGGAAGGTAATAAACTAGTTCTCAGTATAATTGCAATGAAGAATTTAGATAGTCATTCATTTTTAAGTGATTATTTTGATTATCTAACTAAAATAGTCATTTTTTTCTAGAAATTTCTATTGCTTTTCTTTGGAAAAGGGATATTCTTGTAGTTATTATAGTACTTTTACAAAAATAAAGCCAATATATTAAGACATCTCATACTCACATATTGTATGAGCTAACAATGAAGGATGGAAAATCTTGGCAAAGTTGTTAGCTATCTCTTAAAATTGATGTAAGTGACTTTCAGGGAAATTCCTTCTCTAGTGTCATCA
The DNA here is from genome assembly GCA_004026965.1 of Petromus typicus. Classification (NCBI taxonomy): domain Eukaryota; kingdom Metazoa; phylum Chordata; class Mammalia; order Rodentia; family Petromuridae; genus Petromus; species Petromus typicus. The sequence goes on from PVIR01007257.1 coordinate 11,608, forward strand.
CTATTAAGGTTCTGGAAAATTTAGTCCCTCTGTGTCTGGACTATACTTGAGCATTTCAGTGTGATACTCAAATGTTTTGAAATGAATTCTTCTGTTAAAGGTGTAGAAGCTAAGGCAGGTAAGACAGAAATTTAGTCCTAGGGATTTAGCTCAGCTGCACAGTTCCTGCCTGGCAAGCGTAAAGTCCTGAGTTTGATCCTTGGTAACAGGAATACAGAAAAGAAAGAAGAAAAGAAATTTAAATGAGTAACACAGGATAGCAAGTTATTTAGAATGTTGCCAATGGTGCGCCATATAGATCACTTGAGTAATTCACAAACTGTTTTTAAACCAATAGTTTTTCTTTACTTCCCTCATCTTTGTCCTTTGTGAGATATAGGGTGTTGAATATAGTATCAGAAATAAAAAATAATGTATGCAAGTATGAAAGTGATAACATAGGTCTGAGGAACTATGGTTTGATAGGTTGGCTGGATATAATAATGACAATAGCTACCCTTTCTCCTCATGAAAAAGTCAAAAGGCTTGTTAAAGTCATCTTAATGATCAAGTGCTCTCAGAGAGATGATAGATACTACAGCATACACATGAAATATCATCAACAATGAAGAAAATTCACTACTGATGAGTAAAAATGGAGCTTGATGATATAGGAATAGTCATTTTAAGACTAAGACATAACCAAGTGGATCAGTTACTCCATCTTCCAAGCTGTAGTTTAATAGCATTATTTTGAATGGAATTGATTTCTTTGAAATTATTGTCTTCAAGATAGTATACAATTTATTTTGACTAAAAAGTAGAGGTTACTATTCAGAAATTTCATTTTTTTAAAGTAGTGAAACATATACCATAAAGGTAACTTTCACTTTTCACCATGCTGAGCATTGGACCGGTAGCCTAGCACATATTAGGCAAATGTACAGTATTGTTATATAAATATTAAATTAATTGACTAATCCACCAGATGGATAAAAATATTAAAGCTCAGATAAATTATAGAGGAGATATTATTTAGTTAACATAGAGCTAATTGTCTTATTAATGTGGCCCTTTATATGTAACATATTGAATGAGGATTATTAATAATTCAGTTTTGTATGACTGTCAAGATTCACTCGAATGTAAGTAAAGTGATTCAACAGCATTCCTATATTAATCCTGAAAAATGTCTAGTCCATATATTGATTTGGGTTGCAGGTTTATTAATTCAACTTTTAAGTACTGCTTCCATAGTCTTGTTTTCACAAAAACAATTGACTTCATTTATGTTATAATATAAGGTATATTTAAATCTGAATAACTCTTTAAACAAAACCCCATTACATTGTTTCTATAATCTCTGCAATGATAGACAACTGATTTTATGAAAGTATTTCTCTAAACTTGTTGATATTGAAAATTACACTCATGCATAAATATTGATCATTTTATGTGTGATATGCTTCTAAATATTTTTATGTATTAATAGTCATATAATATTTTCTTTTTTCATTTATTGAGTTTATTGATACATTTCATATGTACATTTTGGTCACTTTCAACATTATAAATTTGTACCTGTACATGGTATATCTTGATTTTCATTTTCTTGCATTCCTGTGCCCTCCTGGCTACCCACCCACTACATACATAAACTTTGTTTCCATTTTTTGTTTTTATCATTCTATTTTTTCTTTTCCTTTTTTACTTTCCCCTAAGCCACCCTTCCCTTCCTCTTTGAATGTTTTATTTCTGTTTCATAATTCCTATCATATGTTCTGGACCTTACTTACACATTTAGTTTCTCATACTAGAGAAACGATATCCTATTTATACATTTGTGTCATATTTATTTCACTTATAAGTATGTCCTGGAGGTGCATCCATTTAAGTGGAAATGGCTCTAATTTAACATTCCTATGATTGAGTAATACTCCAATATTTAAAAGGTGTAGAGGTAAATAATAAGGAGAAAAAAAAATGTGATAGTAATTTTTAAAAAAGGAAAGAAAGCTTATGTATATAGGGAATGGATAAGGTTGTAGGGTGGGTGGGGGAAGGGGAAAAAATGAGAATCAAGTCGTGTCATAGTCTGGTACAAACTCTCAATGCTGAATGCGATGATGAATGCAATGATGATATGTATTCATAATGTACTAATAAAGATTCGAATTTAAACACACACACACACACACACACACACACACACACACACACACACATACACACCTTCTTTATCCAGTCTCCAGTTAATGGACATTCTACTATTTCTAAGATTTCACTATTACAAATTCAGCTGCTATTTATAACAAAAATATAACAAAAACAAATATTTGTTTTATAAATAATCATAACATATTGTAAGTGTTATTGGGAAAGATAGATGTTATTTTTTTTCATGTTTCAGCCGCTGCTATTCTTCCTAACAAATTATTTTATTTTTGTGACAAATGATGTGTACTAAAGGATTTATTTTGTGCTCACAATGTTAACAAAGTTTTCACTCACACTTAGATTTAATATCTATTTAATTCATGTCAGTTCAAACAAATGTTCCAAATTGTCCTTCCCTTGGTATTTTCCAGGTTTCTTAAGTACAGGAGACCAGGCAGCAAAAGGCAACTATGGGCTTCTTGATCTCATACAGGCTTTGAGATGGACAAGTGAAAACATTGGTTTTTTCGGTGGCGACCCCTTGAGAATCACTGTATTTGGATCAGGCGCTGGGGGTTCATGTGTCAATCTGCTGACTTTATCCCATTATTCTGAAGGTAACCGTTGGAGCAATTCAACCAAAGGTATTATGCAGGTTGCAAATTTTGACAATTTTGGTGTCTGCATGCCGCCACCATCAGTAGTATGTGATGCTCTGTATATTTCTCTGTTCAAACTGGGTGTTAAGTTGAACTCAATAACTGTTGGAAAATGTGTTTCTTTAGCTTTTCTACGCATGTTTAAATTTTTTGTTGCACCGTATTCTTGTCCCCTGTATATCTTGGTGAGAATGCCTTTTCAAGCACACTTCAGAATAGTTACTATAAGTTTTTTTTTTTTTTCTTTCATTCAAAAGATGATTTCAGAGCAAATCAGGCAAAGATATTCACTGTGTTGTCCTCTCTGTTTATTCAGTAATCAAAATCAAAGGAGCATTTTTTTCTTTCTAACACAAGGATTGTATATAATGTATTTCCAAGATAATAAACATTTAAAGTCCTTTATTAGTAGGAAAGTAATGAAGCAGCCATAAGCTAGTTTGTCTGAAAACATGTGATTTCATTTGTTGTCTGAGAAGAGAATGGGTATTTGATTATTTTGCATGCATGATCCAAAATTGTCAAAGCATCAAGGTCAGTTCTTTTGATTAAAAAGAAAAATACATTTGATTTTTGTACTTTTTTCCTATTTTCAACTCCAAGTGTGGTTTTTCCTTTGAAGCTCGGCATAGCAGCATCAAGTATTGAGGCTGCTTAAATCTATGAAATATTTTTCCTGTTTCCATTTGCTCGCTTTGACATCCAAAGTGCCCATCCATGGCTCTTCTTGTTGTTCTTTATGAGCTCCATTTTACTGTGTGTTTAATCACCCATTTTAACTGCATTATTAATTTGAAATATCTACGTGAGCTGGACTTTTTCAAAGAAGACTGCAAAACATTTCCCACTATTTATGTAGAATAGAGAGGACAATAGAGAATATGCATCAACATAGAACATTTTTTATTTTCTGCTTCCTGGCATTTTATGTATAACAAACAATTATTCACAGTTAAGTGTAATTTATGAAGCACCTTAAGTTGAAATACAGAGTTATATGATATATAATATTTGCTTTAACTATAAAAAATATAGTAATGTGGAAATCCAAAAGAACTGCTAGTCACTAAATGACTATATATATATATATATATATATATATTTTTATGTCATGATATTTATAGTCACATTTCATGATAGAAAATTTATTGCCAGTTTATATAACATCTCTTTTATGTTAGTAGGATTCTAATTTGAGATGGCCAAATGATGCAAATGAGAATATTTTCACTTGTATAGAGATTTTCATCTGTAATGAAATGATATTTTGAAATAACAACATAGGCTTTTATAAATAAATAGATTATGTTGTTCTAGTTTCAGTATTATATTGGTAGTAATATTTAGCTAAATTAACATAACAACTTGTATAAACTTACCAGGCCATTTCATCAAAAATGGGCCCAGAAAACAGCCTTGGTTGAGACTACTGTTAGATAAAACAGTTCGTCAAGTAGTACTGTCATTCAGCAGTTGACAGTGTAGGGAATGGTTATGAAAAAATTTGAAACTGTGACTCTTTATTTTAATCTCAAAGAAAATTGTCTCTACCCAGGGACAGACACGGGTTTATATTTTATCTAGGTCTAAATCCATCTCCAGAGTGAGCCGCTTGACTTGACCTGGAGATGCTGAGGAGAACTCTTGAAATTATCTGGCTGATTTTACTTCCAATATAGACTCTGGGTTAAGGGTTGCAAATTCCACAAAGAGCAACAGCTACCCTCAGACCTGCATCAAGCATGAGTCAATTACATCTGGTGTACACTTAACAAGCATTCTCACCAGTAATAAAATAAATGCTTCTTCTAATACCACCTAAATGGCAATCTCAGGCAGTTTTCAATCTTATATCAGTTTTACTTTAAAGCATTTTTGGCATATTTAGGTAATACCACTGATACCCTGAAGTGGAAAAAAATATAATAAAAATCATCAGGCCTCCTTTACCTGTAATTGTTTTAGTTTATAAACTGTTTGCCTAAGCAACTGTTGACAACCTGTATCTTTTTAACTTTTTGAATATTTTCAGAATTATCTAAGGTCAAGATACACACACACACACACACACACACACACACACACACATATATGCATTTGGAGAAAAATTGAAAACTTCTAACTCAGACAATTGACACTTTGAAAAGTTATTTTCTCATCACCTATTGATAATTTAGCATGTTTTAATTAACTGAACTACAGAGCTACATCTACAAATTGATAATAAATGTAAAAAAATGGATAAATTATATTTTAAAATACAAACTTTTTAGACAATAACTTAATGAGTAAAAAACTGTATTTAGAGAGTTCAGTGATATACAGCTTTTACCAAATTGCATATGAGGCTTAAAAGTAATTAAGTAAAAATGCAGTAGACCGTATATATTTTATAATTTATGATAAAATATAACCATACACATTCTAGAGTGAAAAATTTAAATTGCTCCTCACTAAATCCTTCTGCTATGGCTTATTTTCTTTGACCTAATGAAGACACTTCAGTTGTGTCTCCATCTAAAAGATGAATAATCAGCCTGCTCTGTCCAACAGGAGGGTCTGGATGGACTATGTCTAGTGATATTCTGTCTTTTGTGTTACCTTAGAGCCATCCCCAGGATATTAACAACTACCTTGCCTCAACAGTTATAGAAACTTTCAATTATTTTTCAAACTCGGTTAAAACAAATACATGGAATTATTTTTAAAGAGAACAGAGATAGTCAAATCAAAGGAAACATCTCAAACACCAAGTCACTTGTGGAGTCCAAAAAAGAGGATGTTCTCCATCTGTCTGTGACTGATAATATATGTAGTTTTATGCTCACTGAAAAAACTATTTGCTGTTTTTTATAACTAGTATGTATAGCTGCTCTTCTTGCTTAACTGCCTCTTTGAGGCTCTGCAAAATGTAGACCTCTAGGCCATTCAACCAGATGCCACTCCAAGCACAGGATCAAAGTCTGTTTCTGATTCATTATAACCTGGGGATGACTTTCTGTACCTTACCTTAGACAAATTCATTCATTTTCTCTCTCTCTCTCTCTCTCTCTCTCTGTCTGTCTCTTTCTCTCTCTCTTGATGTTTCTAGGTTTATATATGCATATATATATATAAAATGTCTAAAATATCAGATTTTATTGTTTTGCTGCAACATTTTTCAAGGTCATCTGAAACTCTTTGTTGATTTTCCCATAGGACTTTTTCAACGAGCAATAGCTCAAAGTGGAACTGCCCTTTCCAGCTGGGCTGTTAGTTTCCAACCTGCAAAATATGCTAGAATGTTGGCCACAAAAGTTGGCTGCAATGTTTCTGATACAGTAGAGTTAGTGGAATGTCTCCAGAAGAAGCCTTACAAAGAACTTGTTGATCAAGACATTCAACCAGCTCGATACCATATAGCCTTTGGACCTGTGATTGATGGTGATGTTATACCAGATGATCCTCAGATACTAATGGAGCAAGGAGAGTTTCTCAATTATGATATAATGTTAGGAGTTAACCAAGGCGAAGGGTTAAAATTTGTTGAAAATATAGTAGATAGTGATGATGGTATATCTGCTAGTGATTTTGACTTTGCTGTTTCCAATTTTGTTGATAATTTATATGGCTATCCTGAAGGCAAAGACGTTTTGAGAGAAACCATTAAATTCATGTATACCGATTGGGCTGACCGGCATAACCCTGAAACCAGAAGGAAGACATTACTGGCTTTGTTTACGGACCACCAGTGGGTGGCACCAGCTGTAGCCACAGCAGATCTTCACTCCAACTTTGGTTCACCTACATACTTCTATGCTTTTTATCATCATTGCCAAACAGATCAGGTTCCAGCTTGGGCTGATGCAGCCCATGGAGATGAGGTTCCCTATGTACTGGGAATACCTATGATTGGTCCTACGGAGTTATTTCCTTGCAATTTCTCCAAAAATGATGTGATGCTAAGTGCAGTTGTTATGACTTACTGGACAAATTTTGCTAAAACTGGGTAAGTACTTAAGAGATTACACTTTACTACAATTTTATTTTTCAACTGACTTTATCTTTTATACATACATTGTAATCACATTCAAAATTGAAAATTTGTACCTGTATGTGACACATCTTGATTCTTGTTTTTTCCCTTTCCACTGCCCTCCCTATAGCCCATGCTCCCTATATACATGAGTTTTGTGTCCTTTTTTACTGTCAATAAAAAACTTCAAAGTATCTTTTAATATTAATATTGTGTCCCAATAATTGAATAGCTCATTCAGCAATATATTAAAGTTCTTTATGAAATATCAATTGTATATTGTGGTATCTCTAAAAGTCACTGGTTTATGAGTTATTGCATATATGAATCTTATTAAGAAAGACATATCTTTATTGCATTACTTGATAATTTATTATGCTTTGCTTTTTAATTACACAGGATATATTATTATTTTATTAATTATGTAGTCACAAAAACACTACATCAAAAATATTTTCCAGTTCTTACTACTGTATTTTCTTTGATCATTCCATTTTGAGGTAGGCAGGTCAAATATTTTTCACATTTTTCCATTTTTCCATTTTCATATCTTTCCATTTTCACAAAAGGAACCTAACCCTCATATAAATACTCATACGTAAAGTATGTAGCAACACTAATACTCAAAACTTTTGATACCAGTTCCAAATCCCAAGTCTGCATTACTCTTCGATACCATCCCCAAAGCATTGCTTATGGGAAAATACATAGGTATGTGAATATGTAATGCTGAGAAATCTTTGAGTAGAGAGTAGCCTGTCACTGAATGGCCAGAAATATCAAGAACTGGGAAACTTACTTACCTTACTTTACCACCCATCTAACCATCTGCCTGTTATGAGAAATACATGTCCAAAGTGACCCAAGTTAATGTTAAAACATAATCTAAAACCCCAGGAGATTGCCTCTTCAATTAGATATTAAACTAGTAGTGTTTTAACTAAGAAAAATAAAACAATTTCATAATTTTTTCTTTCCTAGTGACCCAAACCAACCAGTTCCTCAAGACACAAAATTCATCCATACTAAACCCAACCGCTTTGAAGAAGTAGCATGGACCAGATATTCCCAGAAGGACCAACTTTATCTTCATATTGGATTAAAACCAAGGGTTAAAGAGCATTACAGAGCCAATAAGGTGAACCTCTGGTTGGAGCTGGTACCTCATCTGCATAATCTCAATGACATTTCTCAGTATACCTCGACAACGACTAAAGTGCCATCCACTGACATCACTCTCAGACCTACAAGAAAAAATTCTGTCCCTGTCACATCCGCCTTTCCCACGGCCAAGCAAGATGATCCCAAACAACAGCCGAGTCCATTCTCAGTGGATCAGAGGGACTACTCCACAGAGCTCAGTGTCACCATCGCCGTGGGAGCATCACTGCTCTTCCTGAACATTCTGGCTTTTGCAGCCCTGTACTACAAAAAAGATAAGAGGAGACATGATGTTCACCGCCGCTGTAGCCCTCAGCGCACGACTACCAACGACCTGACCCACGCCCAGGAAGAGGAAATCATGTCTCTCCAAATGAAGCACACTGATTTGGATCATGAATGTGAGTCCATCCATCCACATGAGGTGGTTCTTCGGACCGCCTGCCCCCCAGATTACACACTAGCTATGAGAAGATCACCTGATGACGTTCCTTTAATGACACCCAACACCATCACGATGATCCCCAACACTATACCAGGGATTCAGCCCTTACACACATTCAATACATTTACCGGAGGACAGAACAATACTCTGCCCCACCCCCACCCCCACCCCCATTCACATTCAACAACCAGGGTATAGCCAGATCAGAGAAACAAACTATTTTTTGATGGATTACAGTAAAAGATTACTGAAGATTCCTTGGCTTTCGACCTACAAGACTCTCACTATTTAAATAAGGAGGAATATTATGTGAATATACATATCAAGAACTTTGGGGGTTTTGAAAATATGAATTGTACATAGAAACACAAATCAACTTTAAAAACAAATTGCAATTGCTTGAAGCAGTTGTTCTGAATGATACTTTTTCATTCACATTCAAGAATTAATTTTTGGAAGATTTAAGTTACACAATGGAATTAGGCATGTGGAACACCAAACAGGAAAGAACTATGTCTGAAATATAAAAAATAAAAATTTAAAAAACAACTATGAATATGCACAAGGGACACACCAATGGAATAACAGATAATTTTCACCAGTTTTTATTTGGAGCCGTTTTATTGTGTAGATCATATTTACATATTTGGATAAGTACACAAAGCACCAATGCTGTTAATGGCCTTAGCAAAGGCTCATGCTGAAATTTGCCAGTAAAACAAAGAAGTTTAAAGACTGGCAGGTACAACATTATCACATAAGTGCTGTCAGTATAAAGTTGTCGGGATAAAGGAAACTGGATATTTTTAGCACGATGTGCATGATAATTTATATGCTTGGTGGCTGTGCTGCTGATTAAGCCGTAATTAAAATTCTTCTCATCCCATTGGAGTTTTTAATCGAAGCTTCCTCCATCAATTGGCAGAACCTAAAGAAGATTTTAAGGGGCAAAAGTAATTACAGTAAAATAAATCACAGTAGTGTCAATAATAGAAGGGATTAGTTATTAAAGGTATTTGAAGAAACTATAGGCATAGTGATGAATACTCGCTGATATGAATCCCCTCAAATTTCCTGTTTTAATGTTCTTTTCACCCTCATTTCAACCATTTATGGAAAGATAACGCTAATTGGACATGTGTTACAGGATCTATAATTTGCTGTGGTTTCTGTTACTCTGTACTTCGTTCCTTTTGGTAAGGTGCAGTGTGTCCAAAGCATTACTTGCAACAATCTTTTATGATAGGAGGGTGCCCCAATACTACCATGCTCATCACTGTTCTCAGTTAATTGAGTTTCTCATGTTGCATGACAAAATGTGAATAAGAAGAAGAATTCAGTATAAAGTTATGTCCCGCCTCACATTACGTAACTTTCTCACTGAGGTTCATTCACTGGAATTTACTCACACAATCTCAGTAGAGTACAAGATAGAAACAGAGCCTAGGAAAGTCGTCACCTGGAAGATTTTAGTCTTACACCTCTGTGTGATTTTAAATGAATTTCTAAGATCACAAGAATCTCATCTCCCTGTTGTTTACCAATAATACGAGTATATCACAGGACCTTTCCAAATGTTTGTATATGTAATCAGATGTACATTTATATTAAAAAAATGAGATGGACTTAAAGAGCACATCCTGACAAATACTTTCTCTCTTACCTGTACTATATTTCTATTAGACTAAAGTTATGTGATTTTTTTTTACATTTTTTCAGATGACTAGCAATTTTGATAGTTTGTAAGATAATGCAAAGAACTTTCTCTGACAAACTAACTGCAGTAACAGAAACCTTTCTTTTCAGTTACTCTTTTTCAAGAATGAAAGCTTATTATACAAAAGAAAAATATTGTATACTACTTGATGGAAACAACTTTGTACATCTTGACCATCTCACTGGTCATTGCGTGAAATAAAGATAATCTGGATAATGATTATTAGTCAAATGCTAAGAGACATGATCTTTGCTCATTAAAGAGCTAAAATGTTTATTGCTGTTTTGTCTTTTTTTTTTAAAAAAAATACAAAAACAAAAGGAACATGACTGTCTCAAAGAGTCATTTTTCTAGACCTGTCGGTTTTTGAAGACATACCAATGGCTTCTCCAGAAAACATACCTATGCATTTAAAGGCAAATCCTAGCAGAGATGAAACAGCAGAAGGTTTGACACGATGAATTTATAAGCTTCAGGAACTGATGAAAAGTACTAGGGTTGATATTATTAAGTACCCCTGTGTGAAGGCATGGTAGAAGAAAGTGATCATTATTTTAGTGAGAAACACAAGTTCCAGTTTTTTATAGTCTGGGAAAAAAGCTTATTGAAAATAAATATGTGATATTTCATTAAATAAAAATATCTAGGTTCATAATGCAAAGATAATTAAACTAGCATAAAGTAATAGTTACAGGTTATCCTAAGAAAAATTTATGTGTTGAGCAAGACATTAAACTGATACAAGAAGATAAAAAATTATTTTAAGGAACTCATTTATTGAAATTTCCCCTTCCAATTATTATTAAAATATAGATATTACTCCATATTTTCAAATAAAAATATGCTAGAAACAAAGAGTCTTCAAAATCCAGAGAGGTCTGTATTCAATTTTTGCCTGATGTGGATATGTTTTTAGAATGTGGACTGCCAACGTAAATCAATAAAAAGAAATGTTTAGCATCTGAAATATTGTTTAATCAGAAAACTGTCTTTTACTATATCAATTCAAAGATAAAAACAGAAAGAGAAGTGCCAACAAAATAAGATGTGAATGAACACTTTCTTATGCATTACTTCACTTGACAAAATAAACATCTAGTTGTGTTTTGTTGACACCCATACTTCTATTTACATAGCTATTGTTCTACGTTTACCAATCCATCTCCCTGGGTATGGTGTATCTGACATCGACTTTATATTAATTTAGGGAAATGATTTAGGAAAATGCAGCATAGTCTCATTCTTTTTTCTATATTAAGATAGCACCTGTCAAGTCCATGGAAGATAAAACAGTCACATATTATTACTGTTTTCAAGTTATTTGGTAAAGCCCTTGTGAATGAGTAGTAGTGTTAGTTTTATAACTATTCCCTCTGGTTCTCTGAGTGTAAACTTGTGTTCCATAGTAAGCACTGTTTGTTTTTAAATTTTATGTTGTTATCAGTACATGTTTGTGGCAAATACAACTAAATTTTTCATGGAACATTGGTACATGTGTTATTTTTAAAGCTCAAATTTAATTTTTAAATGCAAGAAAAATATTGAACATTGGTATTCAGTTTTAAGCAAATATGTTTAAAACATGCTTATTAACATGATTATTTGTGTTAAGAAAAAAATTGAGTGGCAAAATTAAAATAATATTTTTGTCTTTATATATTACTCCACTTCCTACCTTGTATTAAATTATAAACAAGCAAAGCTGCTTAGAATTTCTAACACCTAGCCAAAATGATCTCTACTGTCGTGATTTGCTCTTCTATAAGGTTATTCCCAAATTTACCAAAAGATTAACACTGTGTTACAGTATGAGATAAGAAATAATAAGGCGACAGTTTTAATACTTTCAAATTTTTATTGAATATATTGACTATGAAAATATCTACTGCAGAAATTCAAATTGGAGCAAAATTTGCCAAAACATTATAAATGCTCAGTTTAAGCATATATCAGCTCAAAACAGAAAACTCCAAATACATATTATACAAACTTTAAATAATGGTTAGAAATGATTCAATTCAGATTTCTTGATCTGTTCAACATGAAAACAAAGAATTTTAAATATTTTCACTATATTTAGTGCTAGGTCAAAAGAGATGGTGACAATAATTTCATTATAGAAGTTAAGAGTCTAAACTCAATTATTATTCCTATAATATGTACTACCACAACAGTTATTTCACTTGTTAACATACTCATGCTGACACAGGTATTAGTCACAGCAAAGGATCTAAAAAATTTAGAAAGTGTGTTCTGGCTTTAAAGACACTACTACATGAAAATTACTGGGATTCTTGTTTGGTAGGTTTCACTGAAATATTTTCCCAGGACCAAATGACAAATACAAGTCTTAGAAAGCTGCCAAACATCATGGCTGTTCTTTAATATTAGTAATTTTGTTTTCTGCTGTGTTATTGGTTCAAAGTACTGGCCTTTTCCTTCATTTCGAGTAATTAGTCGCTATAGACTATCACTTTACACTGTGAGTGAAAATTAGATAATTTGTTATACTTGTGAAAACATGTTCCCGAATAAATTCAATTAATGGGCACTTCCCTGCTGAGATTTTGTTATCATTCATTTAATTATCTTGCCAAGCTTTACTGTTACAGCAATTACTTTATCTTTTTAGTCAATAAACTAGGGGAATGTCTCCCATAGCCTTACACCGCTCCTGTACTTGATACATTAACAACACCCGATTCAGAGTTCCATCAGAAGCCACTAAAGAAATTTCCTACTGATCTGAAGCATTTGGTTGGCTGCCTTCACTCTTTTTCATAGGCATTGCAGTTTGATTACAATCTAGCACGTTATTATATTTACATGCAAGCCAGAATTCAACTCTATTTGGTTAGAGTTGTGGAGAACAGATTGGAATGCTCACGAGCAGGGCGTAAGTGCCATTTCCCTCTGGAATTTTGTTGGTAAAACTCAATTTTTTTTTCAATGTGCAGGCTTAGATAAATTGATTTAAAAGATAACAGAGAATTACAGTTATCAATTGCTAATAAGACATTTTTTTATTTTGAGATGCATAGACTTAGAATTTAACATGATATGAATGGCTTTAAGTGATTCTTTGGAAAAAATAAAGTCAATCTTTACAAAGTTATACTTATTTAGCTATCTAATTTAATGGTTTTTATGAAAAAATTATGTTTGTACCAAACTCAAATTTTTCCAAATAAGCAAATTTATTTAGAAATAAGCAAATATTTCCAAATTTATTTCCAAATAAGCAAAATTATTTAGAAGTCCAAAGTTATTAGGAATAAGCATAATGTATGTGGGATATCATACACATCATATGCTATGTAGTATATAAATAATATTATATGCTATATAGTTTATATAGGACTAATTATGGCCCATTCCAATCTATATATTTGCAAATATATGTCTATATACACATATCTTCCTAAATACATACCAATGTGACAGAATTTAGTTCTGCATTGAAAGTCAAGCCAAACTACTAGCAATTTTGTTGACACAAAAATGAAGCTTTACAGAAATCTATAGAAGTGCAGTAACAAAAGCTCAGCAGCTGAAGCTAAAACAAAGGGACCATTTCTGAATGCCATTTTAGTAGGCAGAGTATTCACAAAGGTTTTAGAGTTTCCAATTCATCCTTTCACTGCACTCATATCCTTTAGCAAATTCATAGGGTGAATATCCTGATTTTGTTAAAAAGGCCACTAGGTTGTTCAGATTCAGTTTCTTTTGGACATCCATGGCTTTAATCAAAATACATTTATTATCATGAATAAATGTTACCATATTTTCCAAGTTGTGATGGCTATTTTTAAACTCAGAAACAATGTGTTCTGCTTGGCACACACAAAAACATTGCCAAGACAAGTGCTCCCTTGCAACTGCTTTGAGTTGCCTGTGCCTGTTCTGATTTGATGGAAATAGTGATATTTCATGGTTTGTTTATCTCTTGGTGAATGCAGAGAAAAATTTTGAGATTAGAATTTGAAAGCTAATCAGAAAGTAGAAAGAAAAGAGGAAGGAGAAAGAGAAAAATGGGAAGAAGAAGAAAATGAAGAAAGAAAAAAACCTTTCAATTTGAAATTAATGATTATTTTCCTACAGCTATTTTTTAAATAGAGATACATAATAGTTTATAAAAAGTAGAACAAGAAACTTTAAATAATGATCTTTAAATGATAATTGTACAGTCCTAGGAGAACAAGATTAGTAACATTTAGGAAGATACACTAAACTTAATCCTTGATCCAAGCAAACTTTGTTACTAGAAACAAAAAAAAATTCCAGAGTAGCATATTTGTCGTCTTATCCATAATGACCTGGAGGGGGCTCCATGAAATAAAACCCAAGATAAGACTATATTAAACAAAAAATCTTGAATTATTATCTGAAATAGGACTTATAGGTCATGATTCCAAATTGCTAAATAAAAGAATTTTCATGGTTCTGTAGACCTCTGTGGCTGGATATTGCCGTGATTACCAAATAAGTTAAATCAATCAAAACACCTAAGTGTGGATGTTCCATAAGAGTTAGGCTTTTTGAGAATTTAATACAATTTATGTAGTTCCTTTTTTCATTAACTATTTTATATTTACTGGTAAATTATAGCTATTATTTCTGAGTTTGAAAAAAGTTCTAAATACATGCTGTAGCTTCTCGTGTGAAAGCAGTGATTTCCAGGGAAGTAGAGTCTTGCCTCTAGATAAAATGTTTCTAACTCTCCTGAAACACTCAGCTTGGTGCTCAAAGAGAGCTTCCTCTGTGCTGTGGGGTGGGGGTCTCCCCTAGAACAACTGCTGCTTCTACTTCAATTACTTTCATTGTTATTCATGCTCTCTTCTGTGAGGATGCTGAACTAGTAAGGAAAGACTTAAAAGTGGCCTCAATGACTAGAGCCCTGGGGATTGGCTTCCTCTTCTCAGGCAGATGGAAAGCTACTGAACACATCAGTCCACCAGTGAAAGGGGTAGTCACTTGTTTTCCTACAAGTCGGGCCCATCGGGTATCAGACAAGTAGTGAGTATTAGACACAAGGCCAGCTCTATGACTTATCCACCAACAGACAGTTACTACTAAACTTGTTATAGGTTTATTTAGTCTGACTCCAATCAATTTCTATGCTAACCTCTGTAGAAAATTAAAATCTTCTCTATCTATTTTATGCCTCAAAATAGTAAACATAATATAGCATTTTATAATCAAAGAAACAGTCAAAATTTATTGAGCAAGTCCATCGATCAAAGCAGATGCTATTCGTTTTTCCAAATAATAAATATGACCTTATTTGAGGCCGTGTTATCCTAAAACAAAGCAAATAATGGCATATAAATTTTCCACCTAGAAGTTGATCTCATTCAAACCCTTAATCCTCTCCTACAGATCTATGAGGCTGTGAACCTTACTTAGAACACAATGGGTTTGTAATTCTACAACAGCTAACTACACTTTTAGTTTCTTGAAATTTCCTCCTTCTATTGATTTATTGTATTGTTTTCAAACATTTGAGATCTCTTACATTTCATCCATGAGTTACTTTATTCTCAAAGTAAATGTTTTCAATATACAAAAGCTTGTCTTTTCGCCACCTCAGTCACTATTCTTCATGTATGCTCTCTAACCTCAGTCTGTTAAGAAATAAGATATCTAAGATTAACCATAATCAACAGGTAAGTGACTTAGGTCTTTTCCTAGTGGAACCCAATGATCAATTTCCTCATTGTAGAAACTGTACTTCTTTTAGTATACTTGGTTAGACTATTACTCTCTTTAAAATTTCTACATGTGCTACTGTTAAACAAGTTCTGCTTCCATCTTGCTATTGTTCATTTTAGTTTTTCCTCATGTACAACATATTAGATATTTTTAAATTCGACCTCAGAAGGTTCAACATATTATGAAGACTTTTTCTTCCATCTCAGAATAATGGATTCTTCTAAATTAATAAATAATTATTTTATCTTAACCCAAACAATTGGGGAGAAAAATAAAACCCTACTGTTCACAATTAGACTAAAAACAAAGATCTACAGTAATATCAGTGAAAATAATGTCCATAATATTTCAAGAAGCTGACATTTACTGGGTGCTTACTATTTCCAAATCCTGTGCCGTACACAACAAAGCACTAAATATCATTGACAAAATTAATTTTTATAATTAATAATTTTGATCTATTTATTTTCTAATTTACTTTTTAATGATACTAAGGACCTATTGATACACGACCTTTTGGTGATATAAAACATAGCACATACATACATAGTGCAAAAGGCATTACTGATTACATTTAAAGATCCATTAATTCTCATTTATAATATTTGAGTGACATTAGAGTCATTCTTACCAAAGAAGCTGGAAAAATTTAACTCTCTCTTTGGGTATTTCTGTAGTGCCTGAGCTTTATATTAAAGAAAAGAAGAGTCATGGAAAAAGAATTCTTACACTGATCATTTTTATGATTAAGATGTTGATCTAGCCCAATCGCTTACAGCCTTTAAATTAGATTGTTAATAGAAAAAATGGGTGCTTACACATAGCTTTAGTAGTAGAATAGTTGTGGATTTTGGGCTGAATACTCAGCACTGAAGAGAGAAGAGAGAAAAGGAGAGGAGGGGGGAGAAGAGATGGGAGGGGAAGGAAAAGAGGTGAGAGGAGAGAAGAATGGAGAAGAGACAGGAGGGAGGGAGACAGGAAGGAAAGAAAAGAATGAGGGAGGGGGAGAGTGAGGGAGGAAAGAAGGGGTAGACATACACAGGATACAATGTTTTGCTTTGAAAAATAAATCCCTCTCACTTCAGATCTACATCCTTTAGTCCCCTTCCTTAGAAACACGCTAACAATTTGTATATCTCCACAATTATGCCATTCATATGCAAACACACATAACTCTGTAGTATCTGTGTCTGTATATAGAGGTTTTTATAGAGAGAGAGAATATATACATATTAGATTGCTAATAGAAAAAGCACTGAAGAGAGAATATATGTATGTATTCTCTTTTTGTCTAAAAACGTTCAATGAGAGGACATTATACGAAGGACATTGTTATGGAGAGGACATTTTTATGAAAAAAATAGCAGGAACTTTTTAAAATTTTAAATTTAACTCCAAAAATGATGATAACTAAAATTGCAATAGAGTTTATTTATTTACAGACCTGAGATAGCAAAAGATTAAGAATAGCTATGCTTATTTAGAGACAAAGAATCGAAAGTAACTACTACATGTGCCACATTTAAATAGCTACTGCCACACTGTTATTAAAACTGGGGTATAGATATATATATCTATAGATCTATAGATATATATACAGAGATAAATAGCGAATAACAGTGAAACCAAAACCTATGAAGAAGGCAAAATATTGGATATGCTTGAAAGGCAATACAAATCAAGAGAAAAGAATAGATGGTAACTAAAAATAACTATTTACATCCCAAAGAAGTTAAATATTTAAATATAAAAAGCGAATTTCATAGGCAAAGGATTTAGCTCAGTGGTTCTGGCGCCTCTCATCAAGCACAAGGGCCCGGTAACCATATACAGTACTGGTACAATACTGGACGTGGAGACTCACACTCAGCAGTAAGCAGTACCACATACCACAGTGCTGGGTGTGGTGGCTCACGCCTGTAATCCTAGCACTCGGGAGGCAGAGGCAGGAGGATTGCTGTGATGTGAGTTTGAGGCTGATCTCAGGGCCAGCCTGAACTACAAAGCGAGACTCTGTCTCAGGAAAAAAAAAAAAAAGCGAATTTCAAAGTTTTAGAACATATGCGAAAATACTATTACATCCTTAAAGTAAGGATGAATTTATTATATAAGATATAACACAGCATAAAACCATAAAGGGAAAAAAACTAACAAATTAAATTAAAATGTCAATATGTTACATAAAAATAATTCTTTAAATTATATTGAAGAAAATGCAAGTAAATATTCATAGCCCATTTAAGCAATTAAAGATTAATTAATAAGTTAAATATACAACAATATATCAGTAAGAAAGAAAAATCCAAGAAACAGTAGACTGATTAAATGTTGTAAATTGAAAATATTCCATTATTTTTTCTTTCTCCTCAATCCTAATAAGAATACAAGAAAAAAAAGCAAAAAATTATATAAACCCTCAGAACAAGTTGAAAATTAGTTGAAATTTTTGGATGAAATTACAATTACAATACGTACAATTACAATACGTACTCTTGGAGGTGTTCACAATATAAAATTATATAAAGTAAAGAATATAATGCAACCTATGAAATAACATAACATCTCAGAATTAGAAAATATGTTTAATAAAAATTTTAAAATAATTATAAATAAAAAGTAATTTGAAGACAAAGTTAAATTCAAATAAATGCAAGAGCAAATAATGTCTTAAAATACATAGAAAAGGACTAAAAAGTGGAGAACACAAAGATGGAAAGTATATGAATAAATTATATAGTAAGTAAACAAATGAAATGATGGAGGAAGGGTGGCAAAGAAGGAATGAGGAGAAGATAGATGAAGGAAAAAAGAAAAGAATTAAAAAGGAAATGACCAGAAGACTCACAAAGGTGACTCCACCATGGAAACTTCAAACAAGGAAAATGAAATCAGAGACTAGAAGGATAAAATAGATACTATAATTCAAGAAAACTTCCCAAAATAATTTAAAAAGTTGACTTTACATTTTGAAAGGGCTTACTAAGGATCCAAGAAAACTGATGAAAAATGATCAAATCTTAAGACATATTCTAAAACAACTGAATGTTAAGGAAAAAAGCCTTTGGGTATTCACATCCTAACAAAAAAGTAAAGTCCATTAAAATGGATACTATTTTAATAATAAAACTAGATTATCATGAGACTTAAGAGCAATGTCTGTCTAGGATAAATGGAAGAAATAAAAACAATTTTAAGTCAGTGGCCATAAATTCACGTTACTGCAGATATGAAGGCCACAGACAAACTGATAACATCATTCATGAAATTAGGGAAGATTGTTTCTATGATTGCTTCCTAAGAAACTTACCAGAAAATGACCTTTGGACCAACAGAAAAATGACTAAAATATGAATGAGAATGAAGATTGAATTCAGATTCAAGATTGAATACAGATCAATTCAGAGAGGTAAGATTGCATAACGATTACAAGACAGGAAGTACAATATATTTGGCTATGTTCTTTGACAGTGGAACCTTAGAGAAATATATGTAAAAACTGTTACTTTCAATAAATATATTTGTGTGGGGAGTGGGGCTGTTGCTACTCTGTGACTGTTTCCTGAGGAATGCAGAATTCCTGTACAGCAAATGTACTGCAATATGCACTGTACACTGATGTGTACTTTGTCAGCTCCACTGCCAGCAGTCTTGCAAGGCAAGAAGAGATTTTCTAAGGCAGGGTAAAAGTGGTTAAAGTGGTTTGAGTTTTAACATGGGAGTTGCTGCATAATACAAAAAGAAAAATCATGTGAATAGTGATTAAGCCAGCAGCAATGAGAATTTCTCTGGCCTTAATTTTAGTCCTAAAATAATATTTACCATTTTGAAATTCCAACTCCAGAGAGAGGAGAGTCTTGAAAACTAATAAAGTTTAAATGATTTGTCCTGTCATTTCTCCATAAGTGATACAACTAGGTGATCAAATAATATATGAAAATTTATTCTGAATATTTTACCTAATAAAAGAAGAAATCATTAAGTTCAAATTGCACTCTCTTGTTACTCCTAATAAATCATGGGTAAGATGTAACTGTTAAACATAAGTTGCTGGTAACTTCACAGAACTGAAAACAACCAGTCATACGTGGAAAAAAAGACCACCACCTTTGAAAAAGACCGTTGCTCTGAAATAAACCAGTATTTGATGAATTCTGTATATTCAACTGTGAGGAAATGCATAGGACAGAAAATAAGTAGGACAAAAGAGCAAGCTAAAGACAACATGAAGATGAAATTAGCATTATTCAGACTATAGAAATTTTTGTCAATTAAATTTCCTGATCTTCAATTTATAAGTTACAAGGAAAACAAATCTGATAAGAAAAATTACATTAAAAGAAGCTTTCAAGAATGTTTAAATTCCACTCTTTTTAGAGGTATGCTTGAGTGACAAAACAATAAAGAAAAGTGAGGTGACTACCACACACCTAAATGGCTACTTCTGGAAGGAAAGGAATTTTGCTTGAAATCGTGCATACTTTGGAGGTAGTTTGCAAAGCTGGATTTCTTTTTTTTTTTTTTTTTTTTTTTTTTATTATCTTTCTTGGTACATTAAATATACACATCATGATTGCACTCCATAATGGGGATTTGTACAAATCCCATTAAAGCTGGATTTCTTAATCCCAAAGTACTTCCCTTATGATGGTGCATTAAACCAAGCATTTATCTTACAAGATTTTTCTGTATTTATGTAATATTTTACTAAAAAGTGAATGATTATATAAAAGAAACATTACGTGAGAATGGTTTAGATTTAAAGAGTTGAAAGAGTTATTTATTGAAAGAGTTTGTCAAGTCTCCAATACAACTGGTGAAAAAAAAGTATTTATTGTAGAACAAAATACCAGGAATACAGAAGACAGTTCTGAAAGCTCTCATATTTTTTTTTTTTAAAGGAATCTCAGCATCTACTCCAGAAAGTAAAAGAATTGAAAATTGTCTCTGTAGTTTTGAAGGAAGTGTTTCAACAACTTAGAATTTCCTCTCTAAATAAAATGTAAGTCCATTGTATAAATCCAGGGAGGCAGGGATTCACAGGAGAAATCAAAAGAAACCAAGACCACTTCCAGAGGGAGAGAGAAGAGTCCAAGTGTGAAGCTGAGGAGATGCAGAAGGAAACAGCGTCTACTGTGTTCCCCCTTGTGGAAAAAAAATGTTATTTGAATGGATTTTGAAGGTTTCTACTTCCATTTGAGAAAGATGTAGAAAACTAAACAAAAAGATAATTGTTAATGCAGAGGAAAGTAAAATGTATAAGAAATGTACTGTAATTCTCACATATAAATGTGTGCACATGAATGAAGATACACATAAGAAATAAATCTTACAGAGGTTGGATGAAAGGACTTTCAAATTTTCATGTTCAATTTCCTGATTGATTCTACATTTGCTGCCAAGTATATTAGAGAATCAGTTTATCTCCCTTCCAGTCAAAAATATATTATCAATTTTTTATCTTTCCCATGTTAAGATAAAGGGAATGTGATTACTGTATTAATTTCCATTTTTTAAACTGAAGTAAACTTTCTTTTCTTATAAGTCATTGTATTTTCTTTTCATATATAATGTACTACTTTACTTTGTATATTTTTTCTATTTATTAATATCTTCTTATGGAATTATTAGAGCTCACCATAGAAAAATAAAAAACAATACTTTTGTCATATGTGTCATAAGTAGTTTTGCTCAGCTTTTCTTTCAATTTTATATTACTTTGTAGTAGACTGGAATGCTTCTATTCTATGGTGTAAATGACTCAATTACATGTTCTAGGTTTTGTTTCTTGCTTACAGACTGTCCTCAATCCAAGGTTCCAAAAAATGTACTAACATTTTCTTCTGTCTTCACAGCCTCATTGTTTGTATTTAAAGAGTTCGATCCATCTAAAATTTATATCAACCTAACAGATAAGCAGGGCATTTGAGTTTACTTTATCCTTGATAAATTAAGATCTTGCAATGGAGACTTGCACAAAATAGATTGTGCTTTACTTTAAAACTGGACCATTTTTCTACTGGAATCTATAAAACTGTAGAAAAAAAACCACTAGCCAAACCAAATGAACATTTTGTGTTTCCTACCTCTGTCTTACTGCATGCTTATAACTGGAGTCTGCTTGCCCTGGGACACCCTGTTCCAAATGACACCCTAAGGCACATGAGAATTTCTAGTCCAATGAAGGAAATACCCTCTGATTTATGATCTGGGTCTGTGTGAAGGTTATCTGTATGAGGGCATGTGTATGAATAATGCTGACATCTCCCGTATAAATAATTATATTTTAATTTAAACATATATAATAATCTTACATGTTAATGAGGTACGGTATAATATCGCAACACATGTATGCAAGGATCAGGTAAATTGGTAGATACATCACCTCAAATAATAAATTTTTACTTAATTTCTTCAGTCATTGTCTAAGATCTATACTGCACTTGTGCTTCATGGTCATCATTTTTTGTGTTGAAACTTTAAAGATCTTCTCTACTGTCTCTTTCAAATATGTAATTCATTTTCTGTTTCATACAATAGTAGCTATCCTCCCACACCACAGAACATCAAAAGTTATAACTAACATTCATTTGTACCTGTTAAGATGTTCCATCTTCATTTTTCCCACATCCTTTCCAGGACATGGTAACCAGTATTCTGCTCTCAGCTTCTATGATATTTGCTTGGTTTGGTTTGTTTTTTCTTTTTTCCAGGACTGAGATTTGAACTCCGGAACCACACCACGAGCTAAATACTCAGCACTACTGTGTTGTTTGAAATGTCATTCAGTATGAAAATATAATAAATATAACACATTTTCACAGTCCTGGAATCAGAAGAAAAAAATCAATGGGAAGACAAAGCGATGGGAATTCAATCTTCCGATGCCATTTAGAATCAGAAAAGGGCAATAATCAAAGTACATTTCAACCTGCTGCTGGATGGAGGATTAAATTAAGTGCTCAATGGGTGCCAAAAGAGAGCTAAGGCTTCTCCCCAAGTAAGGCTCTGAAAGACACCTAAAAGTAGTTGTTTGGTATCAGTAATATACACTACTTGGTGGCCTTGGGTTTCTTCCCATATGGTACAATAAAATAGTTTTTAAATCACTATTTCTTCTATTCCTAAGAAAAATCTAACTTAAATGATTTAAATGTTTAAGACCTCTACTGTATCTCTGGTTCTATGATCACCATTTTTTGAGGTTGATCCTTGGAACTCATACTTTGATACCTGATTTAGTTCTCTGTGTTTTTACTTTAAGCCTTACAAGCCTTCAAAAGTGTGTGTGTGTGTGTGTGTGTGTGTGTGTGTGTGTGTGTGTGTGTGTGACAGAGAGAGAGAGAGGGAGAGAGAGAGAGAGAGAGAAGCTAAATGAAGTAATAAAAGCTTCACATTGAATTTTAAGAATATTTAACAGAAGTTATTTTTGTTCATATTTCTATGAAAACTTTTAGCAAAGATGAATGAGTATATGCCATGAAACTGCATGTGTTACAAAGTGGTAAAAGTTTAATTGGATAATGTGTGGGAAAGACCGTCTGTAGAGAAACTCTTCATCTAGTGGTATAAAATGATTAACAAATGTTCATATGTCTTATGTCTACATCAGATCACCATTCTATATAAAGCCTAGACAGTGTTTTTGGAGATAAAGCAAAGACCTTAGCAATGTTTGAAGTTTCCAATAAAAAAGAGGGAAATTAAATGAGGGACGAGAAAAGGAGAAACTGAGCCCCCTGGCAGACATAAAAGATGAGTTAAAGAGATAGAACTAGAAATAATTTTCCCTCTCACAGCCAACAGTTCTTCAAATATGTCTATACATATGTCTATTTCAAGGGCTGTAAAACTACACAGGGAAAAACTAAAGCTTCTAATATCCATAGTTGAACCTAAATTATTTACTTTTTAAAGGAAAATTCTCAAGAAGAATGAAAAATTGAGTTGATGTCCATTGAGAGGAGATAATTTATCAGTGTATTTTCTAATCTTCCATACTTGTAATCCAGAGTTAGTTATTATTTTTCCCTGCTCTAAATCAGAAAGTTCTTCCCACTGAAACCTCAGAAACATAAATCCACAGATTTACATTTGATGTGGAGGCACTTTGCTTACCTACTAGGAAATATGTCCTCCTCTTTCAGCTATGTACATCAGAAATACTGCAATTGAAAGAGAGATTTGAGATGCACGGATTCTTTTTCTTATGAAGATACATCCTTAAACATCTTAGTAAAATCAACTAAATCTATTTTTGCATATTAAATAAAAAGTCCTACCAACTTGTCTTTGCCCACCTCAGGTGGCTTCACTACAAAGACAACGTTACAACCATTTTAGTGTGAGGGTCTCCTTACGAGATCTCACAGTACACCCAGCTTTTGTAGCCTTCTCCCTTTATTTCTCCAGCTCTTCATATGCTTTGGGCTTTTATAATATTTCTATTTGCAAAACTATTTTTCTCCTTCTCTTTGAAGTTACCACCTAGTCTTTCAAACCTTGAACCCCTGGCTTTGCAACCCAGTGTGTTTTCATCAGTGTCCTCTATAGCAATGAAGTTATTGTGGAAAAATTCCTCCTACTTAGACTAGACTTGGGGGAAATTTCCAATGTATTCTTGTCTACATCATTATCATTATTATTTTTTCTTTTAGTTTTTTGATACAGGTTCTCTCTTTGTCATTCAGGTTGGTCCTGAACTCAGCCTTGAACTCAATAATCCTCCTGCCTCTGCCTCCCAAGTGCTGAGATTATAGGCTTGAGCCTCCGTCCCAGCACTGTGGTATGTAGTATTGATTGCTAGTATTCATGAGTTACCATGCCTACCATTATTGTGTGTTGTTACTGGGGATCAAACATGGGACCTTGCACTTGAAAGGCAGGTGCTAGAACCACTGAGCTAAATCCCCTGCCCTATACCATTATTTTCTATATTAGTTCCCATTGCCATTTCATAGTCTCAACCCTTAACCACTTTGACCTAGATATTAAAATAGCCTTCTACTTAGCTTCCAAAATCTTGTATGATCAAGCTACTATTTATATTCACAGGCTTCTTTATCCTCTTCTTAGGAAGCCTTGATTCCAATCACAAAGAAATTCTTCTCAAGTTCTTCAGTGAATTATGCCCTCCATCTCTGTTCTGAGTCTTTGCACAGACTCACTCACCCTCTCTTTTTCTTCGGTTAACTCAACAACATCCTCCAAGACTTTCATTAGATGTCTGGGGAGCAACCTCTGCTATTTTTGAGCCTAGGCATAAACATGGCTTTCGGTTCTACTTCTGCTGCAATATAAATGACACTTTAGTTAAATTATTTCTCTGTAGCCTCCGAAAGCTTCCAGTTCCTAAAGTCAGAAATTCTCTTGTACATGTGGATCCTCTTTATTAAATTCATACTTGGAAAAAAGTCATAAAGTCCCTGCAAATGTCTTCAATTTCTAACTTTATTATGTTCATTTTGCCTGAATTTGTTTTCTATCTTACCCGTTTGTCCAGCCCAATGAACATGCCTTGATCAACTATAGTGCTGTTTATTATTCCAGGACAGTGTGTTGTCTCCTGCAAGAGAATTCCCTCAGCAAACTCTCTGAAATTAATGTGGATGACTACTCTCCTGTGTCCTTACCTTGTAGTAGGAATCACACACTGTGTTTCAGATACACTGAATTACTTTTTTCCTCCGGTTAAATAGATTCAAAATATAAGCTATGTTTTAAATCTTCATATTCCTCATTTTATTTATCTCTGTGTCTTGCATTCAGTGCTTATTATTTCATAAATAAATTACAGCAAAATATTTCTTCAAATACTTGAACTTTTCTGTTTTTTCAAGAAATTATTGTCACAATAGTTTTCCCTACTGTGAATTTCTTCAACTTTCCCACTTAATAAGTAAGTATATGTTTTGTTTCTACATTTTCCCCTTACAGTACCATAGAAAAATCCTTCTGGAGATGTGGTAGGGACAGCAGAAGCATGTACATAATTTTGTTTGTTATAAGTAGAATTAAAATTCACATCTCCTCTAGTATTGTTTTCAAAGACTCAAGTATGTGCAGGAGCAACTTCTTTTCTCTTTTACCTAACACTAATGTGAGGCTATGTGTTTTTTTTGTATCTTCTTGTTTTTTCTTTTCTCTCATCACCAACATGACCAAAGCTCAATCAAACCATACTTAGGGTCCATGGCTCAAGTGAAACATTATTTATGAAATAGTCCCTATCTCCTCTAATCTTTAAACATTCCCTTTCATCTCTGTATAAACACAGCACTATACTTGTACCTTTCTAATGACAGTCATGCATTTTGCCTTACACTGTTGTGAATAGTTAGGCTTACCTTGTATTTCTCCATTATAAATGGCCAAAGGGCAAGGTTTCTCTGTTAACTTTAGCCTATAAAAAAACATATCATGCACATATATGTTGTTCTATCTCTTGTGTATCAGCTGAATGGTATATAACATAAATATAAAGAATATGAATAAGATAAATACATATATTGCCTATAATTATATCTTTGAAGTACAACTAATGCCTATATTAAACTGGTCTCCTCACCACCACCAGTGTGGTGGAATTAGATTGACTGAAGGTGTTAGAGTCTTCAGGATGGCACCAGTTGATTTTGGTGTCTATCATTCTGGCTACAATATAACAAGGGACTCAAATAGGACACTCTCATATGCCTTGCCATTCTTCCCAAAGACTTACCTGATCCCCCCAAATTTTATAACATTTTTATAATGTATTATAGCTGCCTTCTCATTGATTGCTTTGTCCTTAGTTTCTGTAAGGACAGGAACTACATTATTATATTGAGTTTTGTGTTCATACTACATAAGAAAATGTGGTAAACAGAACAAAGTCACTGTTGCTCCCAACAAAAGATTTTCATATCTCAATCCTCAAAGTCTGTGCATATGTTACCAAGGAAGACTGCAAGAAAGCAGACGTAAATAAATTGAGAATATAGAAATGGAGAAAACATCCTACATTATCTATATGGACTCGAAAGAGAATCATTCTTATAAATGAAAGGGAGAAACAAGAGAGGTAGAAAAGGACACAGGTGTTAAAACAATGCAATTTTGAGTTAGAAGGTTTGAACTGAAAGCCAAGCTAAGAATGTGGGTGGGCTCAGAAGCTAGAAAAGGAAAACAGTAAGTCTCTCCTTACAGTCTCCAAGAGGATGGCAGTTCTGTCAGTATCTTGATTTTACTGAGTAAAATTCATTTTGGACCAGGAGTAAAGTAAAATCATGGATGCATATGTTGAACCCACCAAATATGAGGTAATACATTATAATAGCAAAAGGAAAGTAATACAATGGCCACCTTTGGAATGTGCTCTGTAAATACCTATCCAATAAAGAATGAATGGACATAGGTAACTATTGATGATGGATCTAAGGAAGAATTTCAGGTACAGAATTCTCCATTATGAAATGAGCCTGAAAAAAAAATACAAAAAGAAAAAAAAAATTCCTGTTTCTTGAGAATGGAATGGAATTTTTCAGCAACAGAGTGGGTACTGGAAAATATGCAAAGGATTTTTTAAAGTTATGATGTGTTTTAGCATTAGGCTGCCTATGGCAAAATCAGGTAGAGACATGCAGAAAACAATGGAAAATTTTGTTGAAGAAATAAATAGTTCAGTAGCCTAGGGGCTTTGAAACAGGAGATTACAGTGGGAAAATAATTGGAGATAAGACTAAAAAAATAGCTGATGTTTCCTAAATGTCAATGAAAGCACAGCTCAATTCAGCAGATCTTGAAATGGGTGTGGAAGGTCTTTGAGCTGGGAAAGAATGTAATCAAAGCAATGGTTTAAGATTAATCTGGAGGCTTTCGGTAAAATGGATTTATAGAAACAACAACAGTACAGAAATACCAGTTAGGCTTCACAGGTCACTTGAAAATATGCTTTCTTATTTCATCTTCCCAGCAGCCTTAAGGAAATGAATAGGCAATAACAAAGCATGAAAGGCTGGTTTTTATATTATCATAAAAATTTATGACAAAGTGATGATTATTTTAATCTACATTCAAAATATTGATTGGATTTGTCACCATTTTGAACGCCAATGCTACTCCCTTCTGAAATCCAAACATTGTACTCATTTGTCTACTGTGAACTTGAAATACTTTTTTCAAGAATCTCAGCTTTGTTTTTCCAAATAATTCCTATGCTGTTCCATTGGTGCGCTTTAGCAACTGTAACATCAGTAGGTAACAAGTGAACCAATTGTTGAATGTAACATGTAAATTACTCTTTGAAATAGGTGCAACAAGTATGTTGGCAAAGTCATATGGTCTATTACAGCATGAATAAAGACCTGCTAGAGCTGAGTTCCTGGATAATTATTTAAATTCAAAGCATAAAATATTTTTTCATCCACCCGGCATATATTCTATACCACATAGGTTTATATGGTATACACTGCTAAAAACATCACCAATCATGAAATGATGCAATTGTTTGTCCAGTGCCATGTATTCAAGTGGTGTATAAGTGCTTGACATTTCAAAACAAAGCTTTCAAAAATGAGCAAATAGCTGTTAAATTGTTAATTTATTTGTTTGTTTGTTTTCTTGGTGGGTCTTTCTGTCCTCAAGAATGGGCAATTTTGAAGGAAATCAAAACTCTTGAGTGTCATTATTATTCTAAAAATCTCAATGCCACATCTGTTACTTCTCCATAAAGCCCTTGGATTCTGAGGTTTAGAATGATTAAGTCTTATCACATGGTGAGGTCATTCACGCAGTGAGGTGTCATGATAAATATATAGTTGAGTATTACTATGGATGAATATAGAATGTTTTACTTGTAATTTGTTATTACTGTATTTCAAAACATGTTGTGGCATCTCATCCATTATAAATAATTTCCAATATCAAATGGCAGTGTTGGCATTCCATCCAATACGTTTTGCCCCTGTGATGGACCTAATATTTTATGACCTAGTTATAAAAAGGATCGCTGAGGTGTACAAACATTTTGTAGCATTTTGACTAGTCAAATGTTTATTTACATCACCATTTTCTTTCTCTTCTGAATTAAACTCTTCACACTGCACTTCTCTATCTGTCATATCTTTCTAATTTCTTTGACTTGCCTCATCCAAATTATTATCATTATCTTTTTTTTTTTAGACAGGGTCTCACTTTTGTGGTTCAGGCTGGCCCTGAGCTCAGCCTCAAACTCACATCACAGAAATCCTCCTGTCTCTGCCTTCCAACTGCTGGGATTACAGGCGTGAGCCACCACATCCAGCACTGTGGTATGGTACTGATTGCTGCTGGGCGTGAGTCTCCACAACCAGTATTGTATGTGGTTAACCAGGAATCAAACCCGGGTCCTTACACTTGCAAGACAGGTGCCAGAATCACTGAGTTAAATCCCCACCCTTATCATTTTCATTATTATCACTGAATCATTTTCAACCTCCTCCAAAAGTTGTAAAAGTAGATTTTAATGGGATATTGTACCCAAAAATATAACCCAGTGGACAACATATGTAAAACCCATCTGTTTACATACTGGCACATGTATATATCCTTTGACATTTATCATACCAAGTGAGTTACGCAAAGATTGCTTCCTGTATTCCCCCAGCACAGTACAAACTTTCATTAGAAAAGTATGGTATGGGTGTCTGCTACCTTGAGTGAAGGACTGAAGCAGCCACATTAGTTTAATCCTGTTAACCAAGAAAGAAAATGTTTAGGCAAATTGCATATTTTCAGCAGAATGATTCTCAAAAAAAAAATTAATTTTAATACTGACTCTAACATCCATCTGATAAAAACACTACATACCAGAAATCTTTAAAAAAAAAAAAAATCACTTAACGCAATGAAAGCCTTTTAGGCCAAATGTATTATATTAGGGTATGTTGGTGCCATTAAATCACCAGGAATGATTTGGTCAGAAGAAAAGAGAGGTAACTTTGAGAGGACCAGATTAACCAGGTCAGGAATCCAAACTCTCCCCATGCCTCCTCCCAAGTCACTTTATTGCCGGTTGATATTTTACACACTACCCCAAAGCATTTATATGAACACCTCAGTTCCAAGATACATAAGACCAAAGTTCTGTCTTCTTATGGATTAAAACAGGTTGCCATGATGATTTCACAGTGAGTCAAATCCATCCTAGAGTTCACATTTAATTCATAATTTGGCAATCCCCAACATCATTAGTCAAAATAAGAATATGATTAATTTTGGTAAGTTTAGAAATGACAATACATTTTTTGAAATGCAAATATTAGCAACTGTTTAGACATTTTCGATGTCTTAGCAATGCAGATATGGTCAATGTGCTGTAACACCGCATGGCTCAGAGCTTGGCACGCAGAGCATGCGTATAAGCAAAACTGATAGCTTGCTCCAGGAGGAAAACCTGCAGACCTTCTTTAAACCACAATCTGCACTGTCATAAGATGCCAGGGTCGGGCTGCGGATTCAGCTCAAGTGGTGCTATGCTTACCTGAAAGCACAGGAGCCGCAGTTCAATCCCCAGTACCGCACACACATGCACACACACACCAGGGTCATGTGTTTGCTTCACATGACATTCTTTGAGGTTACAAGATCTCCAAATCCCTGTAAATTCATCTGTTTCTAAACCTCTTCCGGTTAGATTTCATGACTATAAGTGACCAGTTAAAGGGTTTTCAGACTCTATGTAGAATCACAATAAAGTTATGTGAGGCTTATTTTCTTCAAAAAAACATAAAATAGGACTGGGGACTTAGCTCAGTGGTTCTGGCACCTGTCTTGCAAGCGCAAGGGCCGGGGTTCGATCCCTGATAACCACATACAATACTGGGTGTGGAGACTCACGCCCAGCAGAAATCAATACCACATACCACAGTGACGGGCGTGGTGGCTCACGCCTGTAACTCCAGCACTCGGGAGGCAGAGGCAGGAGGATTGCTGTGATGTGAGTTTGAGGCTGAGCTCAGGGCCAGCCTGAACTACAAAGTGAGACTCCATCTCAGAAAAAAAAAAAAAAGTTATATTGGATAAATTATAAAGCATATAAACTTCCTTTGTGTAGTTTTGGAGGCTTCGAAATCCGAGCTCAATATGCCAGCAGTTCAGTGTCCAATGAGAATCTGTTCCTCACAGATGACATCATCACGGCACCCTCAAAAGACAGAAGGGATAGAAAGAGCCAGAGTAAAGCTTCATCAATTGAGGTTCATTCGCTACAACAGATTGTAATATACTTGTCAATTATCACAGAGATTCCCACAGACTGACTAATCCCATCGGTGTTGCTCCCTTGAGTCAAGTTAACATTGCACTATTAATGGTCAGAAAGACAAATAGCACATCCTCAAGCAGAAAACAGAAGTGAAGAATTCCCATTCCCTTAAACTCTTCAAAAAAGCACAAATTTACTTAGGAGGGTAAAGATGTCGTGATTTTATTCTTTCCAAAAAGCTCTCACTTCTTACTGCTACCACAATTACAATTAAATTTCAACATACGAATTGTGAGGGATAGTCTGACTATAGCAGTACTACAGAAAAAAATGTGGTTCAATGTCTGATTAATGTTATCTTTACTGCACTGCAAAACTAAAATACCTCAGCCCAGGAATGTTCCAAACACATTGAGTGTCCAATGGTGATGAATATCATAGAACAGATGATGAAAACTGTACAGTATCCTTCAAATCAAAAACCGAGACATAGAATAGATTAAATTTTGTAGGACAGACAGTGGTGAATAACATAAGTTGTTTCTATCAAAGAAGGCAAAT
The DNA here is from genome assembly GCA_004026965.1 of Petromus typicus. NCBI lineage: Eukaryota > Metazoa > Chordata > Mammalia > Rodentia > Petromuridae > Petromus > Petromus typicus. The sequence continues at coordinate 43,234 of PVIR01007257.1, forward strand.
CATACTACAAGAAAGTTTACAAAAACTTGTCTTAAAGTAGAACAGAAAAAACAAAGTGATCAATATTCATTCATGTGGTATATAAGCTAGTAAAAAGAACAAAACACTGAATGGTGATAGCTGATAAGAAGGAAGAGTTCTGAATATGCTACTTTGCAGAGTTTTGAATATGGGACAGCAAAGATGAGAATGCATTTCCAGTTGAGAAAAGTTAAGGGCCCAGAAGCATAAAGGTATACATATCAAAACCTGTTGAAGTGGTTGAATTTCTGTGAAGAAAATAATCCTGGAGTGTAAAATTAAAAAGATGTGTTTTATTCATTTAAACTCCTTAGTATATGTGAATTTTTTTCAACATGCATATATTGCCCTCGATTTTTTCAGTGTAAGCAACATCATATCTGAAGAATAACAGATGTTCAGGCTGCACAATGGAAAAAATTAGTGTGACATTTCCATTGTGTACTGTGGCAATTGCAGGTACAAATAGTAAAACCAGAACTTAGAAAAGGCAGAAGCTCTCCAAAAAAGAAAAGGTGCACAAGTGAAGTAGAATTTGGACTTGCCTCAAATCATAGGTTAAAGGTATCTAGCAAGACTGGAGAGAGAAGTGACCTGAGTGAGAAGGACTTGTCACTTCAATCATCCCTCCTTGCCTGACCCAGTTTGCCCAAGCAGAATAGGGCAAACTATCCTGGAACATCTCTGCCATCACAAGTGCATGCACCTTGTTTAAGTTTAGAAACATAACAAAATGAAGCATGCTGAAAAGGAAGAGAGTATTTTGGGTTTGGGTCTTTAAAGTTCTTCCTTAGTGACTCATATCTTCTCTAAAAGCTTAGAATCAATTTCACTTTATGGCTTTCAAATTCAATTCTTTCTTTGGTGTTTCCTATCACATTTCAATGTGCATAGTGAATTTCCTATGAGTAGAAAATTTGGATAGAATATGTCATTGGAATTTTAAAGGGTTTTTAATGCTATAAATGGTTCTTTACAAAGGCAAGCATGAACTGAATGAAAGAAAAAATAATATTGAATCATGTTTAAAGAATGGAGTAAAAATGTAATAAATCTAATTAAAGTAGCTCATAAGTGAGTGATTAACAACCATACTGTCACACTAACTATATGATCCAAAACATTAGTTAATCTACTTTGAGTACTACCAGTAGAACTTAATGATTTTCATGTTTGATTAATAATTAAGTTGATAAGTAAACTATTATTAATAGGCACCATTAATTACATTTACCTTTTAAATAATGCTTCACATGTTCACAAAAAAGGAAAGTTTTATTAGCTTAATTATGTTTAAGTGTCTATGTATCACCTAATTGCATTTATGAACTCAAATCCAAGTTTTTTAAGCTCAGCTCAATCCCTTTATTAGCAAGTAGGTCAGAATCTGCATATGAGCCTCACCATCTGCAGAAAGCAAACCATCTGGAAAAGAAAGCTGACCTTAGAAAAACAGCTTTTTCTTTAAAGTTAGACATTCCACAGATAACTTTTCTGTATTAATGAGGTCTAGCATTAACCGTAGATGCCAAGGGGGGTATTGCTTATAGTTGTTTGAAAAGAGAGAAACACAGATTTGGGTCCTAGGAGTGAACCAGTTGGACAGAAGTTAGTCTGATAATTTCTCAAATTTTCCTTCTGATATTTGAGGAAACATACACGTTTGCATGGTTCACAATGTTTATCTCATGGCTCAAATGACAGCATTCCATCAAAGATATCTCTCTCCTTCAGGGTTCTATCCTGCCAAGAATCAAACACTCTCCATCTACATATTCATTCCAATTCATTTGTTCACCAATTGTTGGCTCCTAGGAACTTAGCATGGTCTACAGTTTAAGTCCAATTAGGTCCACTCAGAAAACTGAAGCCTCTCAATGTAATTCAAAAAGGAACTTAAAATACAAGAAACTAATTACAGAATTTTGAAAGAGATGCAAGACCAAAAGGCTTGATGTAGGGATCGCTATCTTAATATCAGCAAAAAGCTACTATCATCCCAGTGGTTAAAAAGATTTTTTAAAATAATAGTGATCCCCTGTGGCTAAAGGGTGAGCAAGGAATATAGAATTACTAGATCTCAGGATCCAGGGAGGAACACACAATAGACACTACGATTGGACTGCAGTGAGAAGCGAGCAGTAGGCGGAACTGCAGAAGGCTCTGCCATGCCTCAAGCATGTCTCCACACAGAGACTGGGGAGAAGGTAGCAAACTACAACCACTGGACTTCTCTGGTTTCTGATTTCCTGGCAGTTCCTTCCATTGGTGTAACTGGATAGAAACAAAAAGTGTCAGCCACTCATGATAATGAAAAGTTGAACAAGAGTAGAGTAGGAATAAAGACAGTTCAAATAATAAATTACTGGTGTAGCCCTGTATTAAGGTGGTTTCTCTAGAGAAACATAATTAATACAAAATATGTGTACAATTATGCAGGAGGACTTTGAGGTAAGCCTCTAGGATTGGAGTAGGAGGGTCTACCAGAGTTGTAAGCGTGACAAAGTCAGAGGATCTCTAGCTGATCAGTCCAAGAAAATGGAAACTGAAAATAAGATAGACACAAGATATAGCTCCCATCCCAGGCCAAAGGCCAGCAGCTCATTAAGAATCATAAGTGTTGGGCCGGGGATTTAGCTCAGTGGTTCTAGCGCCTGTCTTGCAAGTGCAAAGGCTTGGATTTGATTCCCCAGTAACCACATACAATACTGGACATGGAGACTCATGCCAAGCAGCAATCAGAAAGAACCACATACCACAGTGCTGGGCTTGGTGGCTCATGCCTGTAATCCCAGCACTCAGGAGGCAGAGGCAGGAGGATTGCTGTGATGTGAGTCTGAGGCTGAGCTCAGGGCCAGCCTGAACCACAAAGCGAGACCCTGTCTCAAAAAAAAGAAAAAAAAAAAAAAGAAAGAATCACAAGTGTGATTCTTAATCATAAATAGGAGCACATCAACTAGTTGGTCCTATTACTTTCCTCATTCCACACTCAGTGGTTCATTGCCCGCCCTGTATTAGTTATGACCATATTAGCTTTCCTCAAAGATACAGCTTCTCATACTGCCCACATACTGATGTTGTTTCTGATATGTAATGTCATTGTGGTCTACATATTCTTCCCATCCATACCTATAATCATGTCATTTGCTAAATTTTGGAAGTCTCAAGATAGCTACTCTCTTTGCATGTGTTTCAGCCGAAGAAATCACAGAGAGTAGCAATACCATGCAACCAATCTATTCAGAAGACCATGTTACCTGATAATTTCCTTATATTTATAATTCAGGGCTTATGTCAATATGTGAATACAAATTTATGACACATCATCAGTTGGTGAATTGATAAATAACATGTCCATTATACATGTACTAATGGAATATTCTTCAGCCACAAAAGGAATGAAATTGTGTTATTTGTTGTACTATGGATAGAACTTCAGATTATTATGTGAATAAGTTAGGCAAAATAGATACTGTCAGATATGACTCATATGTGCTCCCAAGAAGCTGATATAGAAATTGAAGTAGAGTGGTGGCGACCAGAGTTTGTACAGTAGAGAAAGAAGATGTTTATCTGTGAGTAATTGGTTACAATTGCTCAGAAGAAAGATGTTCTGACATACTATTTTATAGTGTGATAATTAAGGACAGTAATGAACTCTACATTTCAAGAACTAAAAGATTTTGAAAGTCATTACAAAGAAGAACTGACAACTTTCTGAGGAGACACACGTCTGACCTCACTTAGCCATCATAAAACATGAATGTAAGTTGACTTGGCATTGCATTATTATGTAAAAGTTTTATGGTTTTTTGTATCATTTTTTAAATTCTAAGAATAAAGTAAGAAATGCTGGGATACAAAGAAGCATCAAGAAAGGATATGTGCCTAAAGAGGCCTGTTGTTTTGCTTGTCGAGCATTTAAATGAAAGCATAACCAGAATGATGAGCTATTCCACGCTGACAAGAAAAGCCCGTAGAGGTTGATCTCTGCACTCGCTTCCCAGTAATGACCACTTCCTTGAAAATCTTCTGGCCTCTGACATCTTGAATCAGAATAAGTAGTCATAAAACTAGTATTTCAGGATATACAACTATTCAGGAAACTGAGGGATAGACAATGACCTTAGCGATATGGTCACTTAAATAAAGCATCTAATGATTGTTAGCCTGTGACTTGATCATGTAATTCTGAGTATATAAACTTTGTGTTACTTAAGAAAAACTGAGTTGTGTGACCATGGGAATTGTGTCTTCTTTCCTTTAGTCTCCTGAAATTGTGTTTTTCATCTAAATGGTGCACTTCATTTTCTTTTAATGTAGGTAAAACTGTTCCAGATTGTCACCAGTGAGCCTTTTCTTTTTGCGTTATGCACCTGGCAATCTAATCACCTGCGTTTCTTTGGATTATTTTTGTTTGGTCATTTTTGGCTTTTGAAGAGCATGTCTAGTTTTTGTCAAAGTGAAACATTCATAGGGATTAAAGACTAAAAAAATACTAAAATTACATAATGAAAAAAATGTTATCATTACTACTTTTCTCTTTTAAGACAGTCTCAGTCTTTCTATTTCACGTGTTATTTACCTTGATATTTATAAACACACTTGTATTATTTCCTTTACCCACTAACTTTTTTCAAAACTTTTTAATTCATAGAAACATTAAAAGAGGGGTACTTCTCACGAAGATTAACCTATTGACCTGTGTTCTACATTTTTTTCCCTTCAACTCTCTTTTTCCCCATTCTTTCTTTTAAACAAATTATTTCAAATAATTTTTAGGAAAATGACTCCTTATAGTCAAAATACTTAAGTACACATACTCTAAAATGAGGCCATTGTTGTCATAATATCTTCAGGTTTTAATATGTTACTAGGCTATGTTAACAAATCTTCAACTCAGAAATCACAGATATCATATAAACTAGGTATTTCTATACTGACTACTAGTTGTCCCTAGCCTATGTAAGTTAAAACTATAGAATTTAATATAGATTTTTATGTCACATGAATTATAATATTTTTCCATATGAATTATGGGTTACATTTCCAATGCTTTCTTCAACCCTCGGGGATACTTGTGCTTTGCACAACCCCTGAACACTTCTGACTCTTTGTATGACTAGCACTTTAAGAAGACCTCAAACGCACAAGAATTATATTAAGCATCACCAGGCCCAAAGTGTAAAGTACTGCTTCGGCCTTCCTGTGCCACCATACTTCCATAGTAAAATCAAGAGGAAGACGTGATAGAAATTAGCATCTATCTTAATATTTTTCTTCCTCTAGAGATGTCTATGTTGTTCTTCATAAGCACAACTTATGTTAGTTAGGCTCCAGAGACTCTGTCAAGGCCTGTATCAGTAAGATGAAAAACTGCCACGTTAGAGAAAAAGATTACTCTTTCAAAACATGTTTTCCAAGGGGATCAGTAACAAAATTATCTCACCTTTTAAAATTTGGAACACCTGCCACCAGTGGTACACAAAACCCCAAGCCCACAATGTTAAGGAAGACAGGTTGAATTTGGCTCCTGGTTACAGGGAGCTCAGCCCATGGTCAGCTTTCTCCAAGACGAAGTTGCCTAGCTCAGAGTGATCAGGAAGCACAGCAGGGCACAGCACCAGAGACAAAAAGGCAGGGACCAAATGCAGACGCAAGGCCACATATTTCCATCCCACACGGATCCACTCAGAAGTGTGCTTTACTACATCTGGAAATAGCACCCAAGCCAATCAAGCTTAAAAGCTTTAATAATCATACACAGCAGTTTCACAACAAGGTTTTGTCATAAAGGTGGCTTAATTTTTATTTGTATGATTAAATAAAGGTTAATCTAGCATACCCAAATATGAGTGTGCAATCTCATGTGCCAGAGGAAGACATGATAAGAGTATTTTTTCTATCTGAGAGTATTTTTCCTTTTGAAAAAGCACTCTATTCATAGTATTCAATTAAAATAATAGGTTTTTTGGTATTTCTTTTTTTACCTTGACATTCCTCAGTGTGTATAATAGCACAAATTAATTATAGCAATTCGGATGTAATATCACTTTTCATTTCCTGATCTGTTTCATTCTCACATGACCTTATTTCCTTGAAAAATAAAATTCTTACTTTAGCAAAGAAACTTTCATATCTGGGATCATTGAAAAGGGTCATGTCTCATTTATTAATGTGTTGAAGTCTTTGTCCGTTTAGTCTTTTTTGATCTGAAGAAAAATAACTTCATTTTTTCTCTCAGCCCCAAATACTCTGAGGCACTGAACTCTTAGCCTTTCTATGCCAGGCAGCTGCTTTTTAAAGGGCTAAACTCTTTTAGATTGGTTTGTACAAGTAAAAAAATTTGAAGTACATCCATAGGTTTATAAGATCAACAGAGTGGTCTACACAGGAGATGGCAGGCTGGCTCTAAGAGATGTCCAATCCACGGCTTTCCAAAAGCTCACCAGTTTTTACACGCATCAGCAAGATTGAACTAATCACTGTTTTCTAGCTTCTGCCCTTCACCCCACTGTGTAGACAAACAGCATAAAGTAGTTTAATTAGTGTCAAACTCAGAGCATAATCTTATACAAATGGTTCATTTCTTTAAAAAAAAAAAAAGCAACATGATCACTGATATACTATGTTTTAACAGATTTGATATGTTTTTAAACAGGTAGGGAGAAAAACTGGAGCAGTCAAGGAGAATAACTAAAAGTGGAAGAAAAAATCTCATTTTAAAATTGATTTTTGTTAATATAACAAAAGCCATGATGTTTGGAAGAACACATTTGATCTCTCAAGTCCTCACTGAATCATATTAATTGTGTCTAATCAATACCAAGGGGGTGCCTGGGATTCTATATACACCAAAGCTTTCCTCACTAAAAATGTTGTTTCATAAACAAGCAAAGGCAACTACTATTTAGTAATGTGTCTGGTGTTAAATACATAAAGTCAGAGGAAGCAATGATAACCTGAAGGTCTGTGTTCAAATCATTTGCCAGAAACACACAAAGTCGTAATTGTAGGAAACCACAAAAGCTCCAGATGCCCTGACCATATATTCCTTCTTAAATTGAGAAGTGGCTACATAGGCATCTGCGTCCATCATCATTCTTTGTGTTAATTATAGTTTATGCCTTTTTCAATATCTATTTCACCCATTTTAAAACATGTTTAATCTTTATACTTTCTTCACTATTTTGATTTGAATCCAACCCTGGACCAAGAAAATGAGAGTTTAAAAGATCATAATTTTAAAATATATGTAAACATTTTTTTTAAGTTTAAATAGAAAAAGTATCCAAGACTTACATACTATAACTTACATTTGGTTTGCTAATTGTGGCTTTGATAAATATAAAGCAAGAAGCAGGCCAGAATTTCAAATAGATGTTTTTCTACTTTTGTAAGTCTTATGAAGGAGTGGAGATTTAACTCAGTGGTTCCTCACTTGCCTGATCAGCACAAGGTCTTGAGTTTGATCCCTTATACAAAACAAACAAACAAAAAAATCTTATATACATAGAAAGATACACAAATTCATTTTAAAACTTCTTAAGTACAGATGTTATACCTGAAGCAACACTTCCAATGTATGAATAAATGTAGAGGAGCCAAATTTCAGTTAATATTTTCAATAAAACCCTTGGGGTTCTGTAAAATTGTACTGTTTTATAATGTTTCCTTCAGTTTTAAGTGTTTCTCATAATATATTTCCACATTTCTTAGTTCTTCCTGCCTTTCCTCTTAAGATTCTTCAAATTATCAAGGATAGTATTTTTCTTCTTCCAAATGTGAGTGTTAATACTTCTAAAAGCCTCCCTGAGTATCCTCCAGTCCAGGCTAATGTGCAGCCTCAACTATAGGTCAGACAGCATAAGAGACATATATCTGATAACAAAGATAGAAAAACTGTTTTTGTTGAAGATAAAAGTAGTGTACATATTAAAATAGAGCTTAAAATAAGCTATGTGAATAGCCATATAGTTCATATAATCCACAGAGATATCTCTTATTGGCAATTAATATCCATAAACTCCACGTAAATCTTACCCCACCAATATCACACCAGATAAGAAAATATTAAATGATAAAAGCAAAAGAATAAAAATGTTTTATAAAGAAAGCTACAGTTTTGGTCGTGACAGGAAACTAACAAAATGAAAGGGGAGGGAAAACATGTTGGGTTACCACTGGGAAGGATTAAACTCAGTGGCCTAGGATACCACTCAGTTACTACTCTTTACCTTAACGTCATCTCCCAAACATCTCAGGAGCCATTCCTAAATTATCCTTAATCTTTACACAGCCTCCTTAGTCTAACAATCCCTATATTCTATCTCTGAGTTGGTCAGTTTCCCTTGATTTTCCATAGTTCTACTCTTGGAACCTTTTCTCTTTTAACTTCTGTCTTAGTTGCTTTTCTTGCCAAAGTAAAATACCTGAAAATCAAAGTGGAAGAAGGAACGGTTTATAGCAGCTCACAGTTTATGGAGGTCCAAGGCCTGGGAGCATGGTAGATGCATCAGAGAGGAGAAAGCATTAGTGGTAGGTAGGCAGGAGACAGCAAAGCAACAAGCACCAGCAGCAACAGTGAGGCATAAGCCTTTCTCTTTTATTTCTTCCATATTGCTGGCCTTTTGGATGGAGCTACCTATGTCCAATGTAATGTAAATTTTTAAATTTACATTAAACCAAGATATTTTTAACAGCTGCTTAAATCACATAAAAATTCAGCATTATATATTGGTTTTATTGTTATATATCTGCTTTAATTGCTGGAGGCTGAGTCATGTGCAGAGAGAAATACATTATATATATATATATATATATATATATATACACACACATAAATGTATAAAATTTTATAATGTATAAAATCTATATATATAAATTTTAATATGTTATATATATTAAAATTTTTCTGACATCTCTTTATTTTCTGGGTTCCTCTATGCTCATAAATATTTTCATAAATTTTTTAATCTTTTATTTTACTGAAGAAAATTAAAACAAAAAATTTCAAAAATTTGATGTCAGCCATGTGATTTATAATTGCAGAGGACTGTTAAATACATGGATCCTCTAAAATCTATATTAATCTAAGTAAGGATAACACTAGGTTTCAAAAACCCATTTGTTATTTTCTACTGTTAATTTTTACATTAGGGTAATAGTTGCTGGCTGTGCATCTCAATACCTTTCCCTAAGGAAACAGGAAACAATCTTGTGTTTACTCAGCTGTGTGAGGAACATCAATGTGTTTACTCCTATGCATAACTGTGAAATTGGGATTTTTCTGATTGAAGATTTTACATATGTTTAACTGAGCATCAAGAGGTTATAATATCCCCCATGAGATTTGTTTTTTAAAAAGTTGTCTTTTGATTTTTCTGGTAGAAGTAGACCAGTTCAGCACAATGGCATGTTAAAACCCAGGTTTACAAATTTAGGAGATCAAAAATGAATTATCAGATTATTCATGTATGGATGATTAAGGTGATCCATTGTTATAAAGCATATATTTTCATAACAGAAGACCAGTGTGAGTAAATGATGATGATGATGATGATGATGATGATGACAATGATGTGATGATGATGATGATGATGATGATGATACAATTTTGACTTTGACCATGTGAGCCAAAGTTCCTGTTACAGTGAAACGGAGTAAGAAACAAATGATATAGAGCCAGGGAATACAGCTCTCCCTGATTCTTCTTGAAGAAAACAGTAGTGTGGTTGCATATTTGATTATTTAAAAATATAACAAAATGGTCATGCAACCAAATAGAAAAATCCATGTTAGAACTAGGTGTAAAAATATAGTGAGGACCTTGGCAGGGGTGAAACTTATTGTGCAGAATGCCAGCACTGCCCTTCAATGTCAGAAATTATCACAGGCAAAATGCTACAAGGCATTGTGAAATACACAAATGCAATATACATATGAAACATTCTTTGTGCACCAGTAGCCATTCTCAGAAATGTATCTATTGTAACCTCTCACTAGCTGAATTGAAAGTATTCACAGTTCTGCTGTACTTAGCAGGGCTTTCTCATGATAATCATAGGAATGTAAATGATTTATGGAAAAGCAATAGTTGTAAACATGAGGTTTGTAGAATAATTATAACACTGAGGAGATTTGGTTTCCTTCAGAATTGTCTGAGGCTTAATGATAAAATCACTTGCCAAGAAAAATAAAAAATAAACATTATCCTGTTGCTATCTAGTCATTGTTTGAAATATTTGTGGGTAATTGCCAAGTGATTTACACACCATCTGAATATAAAACTTTTGAATATCTTATAGGATTTCATGGCCACTGTAGATTCAGGGAGTACACAACAAAATAACCTTCAAAATATGGCATAAAAATATGTGCCATTGTGCATGCAAGACATATTATGATTTCACTTTAGAAATATATCCTGAAACTTATATATTAGGTCCTTATTAACATAGTAATAAATTAAATTAAGCAAACTAATAAAAATGTGACATCTGACAATTTGTTCACCAGTTTCCAATCAGTTTACATTTACTAACAAAGCTCAAGTTTAACAGTGTAGTAATTGTAATCAGGAACGAAGAAATTCTAAATAAAATATTACAAAAGTATTTCAGAACAAAAAATTGTACAGTATAATATTTGAATTTCCCAAAGTTTAACACTGGCCATATATATAACAAAGTAAAACACACTGGTTTTGTCAACATTGCACTATGATAGAAATATTGATGAGGAAATATCAACAAAACAGAAACTTGAGATCAAAATTTTCTACAATAAAACTAAAGGCAGAGTAGATGTTCTAAATGAGTTGTGCAACAACTATAATGTCACGCAAAACACACAGTGTTGGACACTGATTTTGTTTATTTGATCCTGAACCTGTATAATGCAAACATTTTGATAGTTTACAAAGTAAATAACAAGTGAAAAACACCATGTGGAAATTTTCTTAGATGATTGAGACTGGAACTCAGAAGAGACCATTTACAGCAGAGGATTAACAAAATGCTTCTGGCCATAGAATTATACAAAAAAAAAAATGGTGGAGTTTATTGGTCAACTGACAGATGTCAGACAGACAGGTGCAGCAACCCAAAGACCTGTAACAAAAACAGGAAAAACAAAAATAGGTCAACTGAACCCTAAAAGAAAGGACAGGAAAACAAAATATACATACTATCAGTGTAAGAGATACTTCTGTATGGAACATGACATTTTCATGTGTGAAGCCTGCCTTGGGTGTGACAATTAAAGCAAAGATTATTATTTTAAAGAGTGTATTTTCACTGTAGTCTACATAAGTTTTTATTTCTGATATTATCTTTCAGATTTTGTAAGCAAGTAACAACTGATGTGAAAATGTTGATGTTGGCCCAAGAATTTAGTGCAGTGGTTCTGGTACCTACCTTGAAAGTGAAAGAGCTCAGGTTCAACCACAGGTAACCATATAACACAGCGCTTGGCATGGTAACTCAGGCCAACAATCAATCTTTGCCACATACCACAGTGCCAGGTGTGGTAGCTCATGCCTATAATCCCAGCACTTGGAAAGCAGAGGCAGGAGGATTTCTGAGTTCAAGGCTGAATTCAGGACCAGCCTGAACTACAAGACTGGAAGCCATGGAGTGAAGTTGTTTTTAGATATTCCGATGCCTACATTTAAGTAATAATCTGTAAGGGAGACATTGAAGTTTGGCTAGGACAAGTGCTCTACATGCTTATTTCCTGAGCCTGATGACTCCCTACAGACTCTAGGAGTTCCTTAGGGACTTGAGCACACTTGCGCCCATGCGTTGAGCCTTGTCAGTGGCCTTCTTAACACCTCCACCCTTCTTGTCTCTCACCCATGGCCTCACCTCCCCCCAGCCCTGCTCATGCCATGTAAGCCCCCAGCACACAGAATTCCCTTATTATGCAGGACCCTAGGTTAAACCAATAGGCCCTCACCCTTTTTCAGCCCTCACCACACCCTCTAACTTCTTGCTATAAAAACATACTAAGCCTAATTAAAGGTGGAAGAGTTCCAGAAACCTTCTCCAGGATCTGCATTGTGACTCTGCACCTCACCCTCCCCAACCAGGAACTCCACTACACTTCACAAAAGCAACAAATTCCCTCCAGGGATGGCACTTGTGTAAGCACTTTCTGGTGATGGCATGGAGACTCCCATTAGAATCCCACTATAGCTGTTACCTGCTGTATGGAAGATTTCCTCTGGAGAAATTGTGAGATATATTGGAACGTGATTTAAATTTTGAATGAACAATACTATTGTAAACACATATTACATAAATTAGTGACTATTAAAGTTCTTATTTTAGTTCTTGACTAACTATACATGTAGAAGTCTGTGAGTGTAATGCTAAAATATTGTCATGTGACCTGACTTTGGAGAGGTTGATAAGGAAGTCATCTAGTTTCACAGGCACTGGAGAGGCAATTGATCTGAGGATGCAGCGATGCAGACACTAATAAGAAATCTTCCGAATAAGATTCAGAAGAGTAGAAAGAAAATGGAGATGAGACTTTACGCATATTTAGATACATCCTAGATATGTATTAAGGTATTTAGGTGGCTTGAACATTGGGCAGAGCTCCAAGTTTTCACTTTTGTGGAATAGTGTAAATCACAATTTTAAAATAATGTATTATTTGAATTCAGATAGCATTACAGTAAGGCAAGATGTCAAGAAAGTACTTCCTATCGTTGGAGTCAGAGTCCATACATTTGTGTCTCTTCAAACAAGTTACTCGTCTTCTATGTTTTCTAATCTATAAAATGAAAACAACAGTGACATCTAATTAATAGGATCATATAAGGATCAAATGGATTAATAGCTGTCAAAGTACTCAACACAGTTTCTGACACATGGTAATTAATCAGTGTCAGCTATAAACACAGCCACTTCTGTGGGAAGACAACAGAGGTAACCATATTGCATAAATTAGGAATTATCTTTGAAAAAATACTGGATAGTACATAATGTAGAATATGTTAACATAAAATACATGAATGAGTACTGAGCAATATCAATCTTTATAAATAACTTTAGTGCTAATATAACATTAGAAATGATCCATATATATTGCAATTTTGCAGAATAATCCTGAAAGAGAAAAGAGAAACAAAAAAACTCTCAGAAGAATCTACAAATCACAATCAGATTGGGTTAATAGAACAAATATGACTTGATGTGTGGGCCACAATTTCTGTTTTTGAAGGGTGGGTGAAGGCCTTACAGTCTTCCTTCTACTTCAGTCTTTAGGAACAGGAACTTTTAGGCATAAGATTAACTCAAAATATACTCCTCAGTTGCATAACATTTGACCACTTTCTGGGAACTAAATATTCTATGGCAGAGATATATATCAGACAATTGAATCTGAACCTACTGAATATTTTTCAAAATAACTTGATAAATATGTAAGAAGATTAATGTTTACATCTAGAAACTAAGGTAGCCCATTTCATCATTTCTTATGTCTTTCTTTTTTACTTGGGCTTTTGTGTATTTTGTTTGTTTGTTTGTTTCCTAGATCTTTCCTTATATCTCCTCTTAGATCTACCTTGCATTCTCTTTCATTACTTTCTCCAGGATTTGTGGCATATAGGAGAAGCTGGGACAATGTAAGAAGTAATGAAGGATCCTGGGTACTTTCACTCCATGGCTTCCAGTTTTACCTTCCCAACAGAACCTGTGAGAAGTTAAATTGGATTGAGAAATATATACCCAAATTTGACGATGGTGAGAGGCCAAGTTCAGCTTGAGATGAACTAAGAAATGGCTGATTCTGAAAAGTGCCGTCATTGAGTACTCCAATACTGACAGCCAGAACATTAGAGGTCCAATTGCCTTCTCGATCCACTAATGTAAGAGAGGAAAAACAAACTAAGAAGAAAGAGGTAAAAAGTAAAGGACATGTGCTGAGGATATAGGGATTTAGCTCAGCGGTCCAGGTGTCTGCCTCTCAAGTACAAAGTCCAGAGTTTGATTCCCAGTACCAATGAATGAATGAATGAATGAACAAAAATAACACAGGAAAATTCCCTAAAGTCTGAAAATCAGTAAAGAAAAAAGGAAAGAAAAAAAGAAAAAGAAAATGAGTCCAAAAATAGAACAAAAAATTCTATATTTTATTATCTCAATTCCTTTCAGAATCTGTAGTTTGGAGCCACCAAGTCACAACATTTTCTCCACGCTTTCTGGCCTGCTTGTGAGATTTGTTACTGATTCCAAAGGCTCCTCTGTTTACCACCTGGTGTGGCAATGTCCAGCCAAGATATGTTCAATAATTTTGCTGCTTGTAATACTCAGATTATCATTATAACATTAATAATACTGTTGCCCATTCCCAGATAACGGGTTCTTTAACAGTTACACCACACTCTCCCTTCTCAAATGAACAGTGGTTGGAACTTGGAAATGTGATGTCTGTACTTAGCCATGCTGAAAATGAACACTGAAAAGTAAACATTAACTAAAGATATCTTCACATTAGCAACAAGTTTCTCCACTAATATCACAGACAAACTTAAATATATAACAAAACAAAACAACCTAGCAAGCAACAATAGAAAAAACAATAGAAATATGAGTATACAAGGCAACAAAATGCCTAACAAAACTCCCAACTCCCAGAGGCCAAAATATGGAACATCAAGGATAAGGAGGCAGAAGTTCAATGACCAAATTATTTGAAAGGATAACAAAGAAGAGTAAAAAGAGATTAATAAGGTGCTTGCCAGGCAAGCTGCAATAAGATATAACTAAAAAATGATGAATACAATAAGCAAAATACTTAGGGAGCGTAGAGAATACACTAACATAAAGCGAGTTAAGCTAAACAAAAATAAATCATTAATGAATGGCTCACAAAGGATTAGAGTTTAGGAAAATACACCAAAGTGAAACTCAGTAAATTAACTCCTCAGCTGAAAACATAAACAACAGAAATGACTGGGGTGAGGAGAGAATATCAGGATTAAACAAGGAGGATTTGGTTTGGTTTGCTTTTCTAGTACCAGGAATCAAACTCAAGACCTTGTGCTGTGAGGCAGGCATGGCACCACTGAGCTAAATTCCCATCCCAAGTATATTTTAAAAGATGAATTAGTCTGAGGTATCTTTTAAAAGATCAAAAGAAAATGAAAAATGTATCCAAGAGTTACAAGATAAAGCAGAACAACTTAAGATTAACAAGAAGGAGTAAAATATCAGAAGACAGCATAGAAAGTCATTTATAAATATCTACTTTTTAAAGTAATGAGTGAGTCAGCTGCCAATCATCTATGCCAAGGGGCCTGTCTACCATCTTCAAAAAACATCAGGATCCATGTGGCAGAAGTACTACTGTCCTTAAAAGCCACAGCAGTGAATAGCATAGAAACAGCCTGTCCTAAAGTTGTTCATGAAAATAGAAACCTAATGGGAAAGTAGAGCAAAGCTGTGAACTACAGCCATTGGTGAATTAGTGGGAACAACACTCCTACAGGACTATGGACTTGTTTCAGAAAAAGGGCAGTATGTACCTACAGTAGAAGTTTGCAGAGTTCAAGTGTGTAGAGGTCAGAGAGCTCAATTTAGGTCCTGCAACCAAAACACTCCCTGAATCCCAGAAGACTATGGCTGTCTCCTCATGAATAATCAACTCCAATTTGTGTGCTGCCAACAGTATTGTCTATGAATGATAGCAGAATCACATTCTGAAGGGCCCTTGTGACATTGTTGTCATTGTCTTTCTATTTCTGCCCTCTTCTTTCTTCTTCATTTCTCTACTTTCTGCTTCCAGAATCTGTCCAATTTGAAGTTCTTTTCTTTTCTCAATGGTTGTTATTTTTTATAAAAGAGTGAATAGATTCCTGTTTTCCTATTGCTGTTAGGTGGCTAACTTTACTTTTGTTCCTTCTCTCTCTTTCTCTCTCTCTCTCTCTCTCTCTCTCTCTCTTTTCCTATCTTTATCAGTTTCTTGATGTTTGGGTGTTTTTGTTTCTCCCTACTTTGTCCTCCTTTTGCTCTATTACAGGAGAATAAACATAGTTTAATAGAGTTTCTAGTTGACATTTAATGTTAGTCTGTTCTGTTTTGTATTTGTCATTCTGTGTCTCCTCTCCTTCAGTCTACCCATTTTCTAGGTTTTATGTGATCTTCCCAGGTCCCCTAACTCTACTTCTATCTGTCCCTTTATTTTTATTTCTAACCCCCCAAATCTTTCTAAGCCTTATTCCCAAAGAGGACACCACTATATTTAAAGGCTGTATACTGTAAACATATTTCTTGATAGTCCTCAATTTCAGGGTGTAGTCACAGATCTAGCTCATGAGATTAAACACATAAGAATAATGGCTGCCCCAGTTTGCCTTTTTCTGGGCTGAGTTTGGTAATGTTGATGATTCTGACTGCATTTCTTTGACCAAAGTGGCACCATTGTTCTCTTAAATACTTTTCATGATGTGCCAGAATTGAGGTTTCTTAATGACCATTATAGACTTAAGGAGGACAATTTGAGAAGTAGCCATTTGCTAAGGGTTCAGAATATTAGTAAAAAACATACTTGCAATAACAATTATTCAGACAGCAACCCAGGGATTAAACCAAAAAGAATTTTTTTTATCTTTATTGGTACATTAAATATACACATCATGATTGCATTCCATAATGGAGATTTGTACCAGTATAAGACACAACTTAATTCTCATTTTTTCCCATAGCCCTACCCACCCTACCACCCCCCATATACATAAAATTTGTTTCCTTACTTTTTTGTTACAATCTCAACATTTTACCCTTTCACCCTATTTTACATTGAGCATTTTCTATTTCACAGTATATAACATACAATGCTAGGACTCATTTACATCTTTATTTTCTCATACCAGAGAAAAGATGTGATATGTACCTATCTGTGCCCTGTTTATTTCACTTATGAGGATTTTTTAAAAAATAGAACAACAACAACAACAAAAAACCATTTAAATAGGACTCAAACTCAGATTCCTAGATAATCATCAAAGAGAAATCAAGGGAAGAATGAGATGATACAACCCAAAAGACCAAACTAGACTCCTGTAGCTGTCAACAAAACAAGATCTAGTAAAAATGAAATACTATTTTTTCTCAGATAACAATAAAGATAATATGCAAAGTGAAAGACATGATTAATAATTCTAAAGAAGAGAACAGAAACATGATGGAACCTCAGTATATGAAATTAAGTAAACCTGTTAAACAGCTTCAAACAGATTTCTAGTAATTAAAAATTCCATTGAACATTTACAGAGTACAGTGACTGAATATGAGGACAAAATATTAGACATAGAAGATAAGATTTCCATCAGAGACTGAGAAAGATTCCTTGAAAATAGTAAGGAACCATGAAAAATCAATTCAATAGCTGCTAACTGAGGTAAATAAGAATAACATAAGGCTTACTCTGTTCAAAGAAAAGGCAGAAGGTACTACAAAAAATATTTTTAAAAAGTTCTACAGAAGTATCCTGTCATCAGCAAATAATGACAGTTTAACTTCTTCCTTTCCTATCTTTATTCCTTTTATTTCTATCTCTTGTCTAATTGCTGTGGCTAATGTTTCCAGCACCATATTGAACAGGAGTGGTGAGAGTAGACATCCTTGTCTTTCTCCTGATCTTAATGTGAAAGGTTTCAGCTTTTGACAATTTAGTATGATGTTGGTTGTTGGATTCTCAAAAATAGCTTTTATTAGTTTGAGATAGAGTTTATTTATTCCAACTTTCTGTAAGGTTTTTATCATGAATGGGTGTTGGATTTTGTCAAATATTTTTTGTACATCAATTGAAGGGACCATATGGCTTTCATCTTTGAGTCCATTAATATAGAGTATTATATCTATTGATTTATGTATGTTGAACCATCCTTGCATCTCTGGGATGAATCCAATGTGGTCAGGGTATATGATCTTTTTGATGATTCTCTGTATTGTTTGCCATTACCTTATTGAGGATTTTTTGTATTATGTTCATTAGGGAGATTGGCTG
Organism: Petromus typicus; assembly: GCA_004026965.1. Classification (NCBI taxonomy): domain Eukaryota; kingdom Metazoa; phylum Chordata; class Mammalia; order Rodentia; family Petromuridae; genus Petromus; species Petromus typicus. The sequence continues at coordinate 61,279 of PVIR01007257.1, forward strand.
GTAGTTCTCTTTTTTGGTTGGATCTTTCTCTGCTTTTGGATTCAAGGTAATGGTTGCTTGCAAAAATGAATTTGGGAGCACTGCTTTCCTTTCAGTTTCATAAAAGACTTTGAGAAGTAGTGGCACTAACTCTTCATTAAAAGTTTTGTAGAATTCTGCAGTAAAGCTATCAGGACCAGGACTTTGTTGGTAGGGTTCTTTTTGCCTTTGCTTTTTAAATTACACTTTAAATTTCAAAGATTTATATTAGGCTATTTAACATTTCTTTATCTTCTTCATTTGACTTTGGAAGTTCATACGTGTCTAGAAATCTATCCATTTCTTGTACATTTTCCATTTTAATGAAATACAAATTTTCAACATTTATGTTTATTATCCTCTGGAATTCCACTGGGGCAGTGGTAATTTCCCCCTTTTCATTCCTAATAGCATGAATGTGAGACTTTTCCTTCCTTTGTTTGAAAAGGTTGGCTAAGTTTCTGTCAATTTTGTTTATCCTTTCAAAGAACCAACTCTTTGATTCATTGATTTTTTTTTCTATCATTCACTTAGTCTC